>JASGAU010368954.1:0-13189 GCA_030220045.1 Australoheros facetus
GTGTTTATTTGTCACATGCGCAGTTATACACAGTACAATGCACAGTGAAATGTATTTTGTACCTGCAACATATATACACACACACATATAAATAAGAAGATAAAAATAAAAATAAGTCATTCACGCTATACACTATATACTATACACACTTTACATGGAATTATAGATTATTATAATATTTACATTGTGCAATAATAGTCCAGTTTAGGGCTCAGAGTTGAGCAGACAGATGGCTTGTGGGTAAAAACTCTTCTTCAACCTTTCAGTCTTAGTCCTCAGGCAGCGGTAACTCTGGCCTGATGGGAGCAGGAAGAAGAGAGAGTGTCCGGGGTGGCTGGGCACCCCGGACACCAGATGCAGCATGCAGTACAAATACATGTTTTGCATGCATCTTAGAGATTTATGTTGAATTGCCAGTTCAGTAAGCAGTGTGAAATGACTCCAGAGGGAAGTGTGTGGGCCTGAGGTGGGGATAGGGTCTATCAGTGTGTTTGTTCAGCTCAATGTTCTCAGGTTTTTGTAGTCTGGGGGCTGTTTTTGTAAAGCTCCAGTTTTAGGAGGAGAATGCTGCGTTTGGTTGTGAGTGGAGGGCTGAAAGTAAGAGAAACAGATGCATTTAGAAACTGAAAAGCTTAAAATGGACCTAATCTGCTTTCCAGTGTTTGCTGTCCTGCGCTGCATTGTTTCAGTGATACATGCTCATAGTCAACAAGGCTAAAAAGATGGAGCGGGAAATTTGCAGAATTGATTTGTTCTGATCAAATGAAGTTTGTCCTGTTTCCTCCTGTCAGCAAACAGCAGGCGCTGCAGGAAGAGGGCAAACATGCCTGATCGGTCTGATCCTGAGGCCTCTGCTGTGAAGCACGATATAAGTGGCTTCACTTACTCTGACCTCAGTATGGAGCTGCTCATCAGCTCCATGAGTTAACTCAGGTCTTATCAATCTGACTGGTGCATGCTCACATGCAGGAAGCAAAGTTGGCAGCACCTGACCAATCACAAACAAGCATGGGTGTACTGGCAGCAGAACAGCTGATTTTACACTGTATGACAAAGTTAAATACATGTTGTTACACAGCAGCAGTGTGTGTGTGTGTGTGTGTGTGTGTGTGTGTGTGTGTGATAAGGAAAGTGTAGTTCAGTATGTACGCAGTATCCTGATACTGTGTGTGTGCTTTAAGCACTTTGTATTAATAGTCTTTTTAAAGCCAGGAAGGAAAGATCCTCAGTGCGGTCTATGCAGACTAATCTCACTGCTCTGTCATCAAGGCCAGAGGAGATCTGACTGTAATTACACATGTCTGTTCCATCAGTGTGTCACTAAGATGGTTTCGTAAGGTGTGTGAGACGCTTCCTCAGTCCTTCCAGCTGCAACCCCGGTGATGCTAAACTGTTTTAGGATTATATCACTGAGTTCAGCTTTACAGAACAATAACATAGCTTGTAGTCAACAGGGACAATGTTGTCCTAAGGATCTGTCTTTATTACAGGCAACAACTTCAGACTGCCGCTGAGATTATAGACTACAGGTGAGTGATAGAGGCTCAAAATTATATCCCATGATTTCAAGGAAATCTGATATATTTATGACAATCTAGAAAAGAATACTGAACAACATTTTATCAGTGATGATTTCAGCGTGCAGGCAGTAGAACTTTTTACTGCAAAGAAAATAAAGGGCATTTTCCATCCTCCTTTTCTAATGACCTGCTGTCAGTCACTGCTGTCTAACTCTTAGAGTGAATCTTGATACAAGGGTTAGGGTTAGGGGTTAGATTTATGAAGAGTATCAGCAGCAGATGTTAGATTTACAGTGGCCACATCAAATCTTTTATCATCTACATAAAATTTACATTAAAGACAACTGATATGTGTTATGTGTCCTATGATAGGCTGCCTCATGCCCTCTGACAGCTGGGATAAGCTCTAGCCCCCTGCACTGGATTAGCAGTTAGGAAGATGGATGGATGGATGGATGATGGATGGATGGATGGATGGATGGATGGATGGATGGATGGATGGGTGGGTGGGGGATGGGTGGATGGGTGGATGGATGATGGATGGATAATGGGTGGATGGATGATGGATGGATAATGGGTGGATGGATGATGGATGGATGATGGGTGGATGGATGGACGATGGGTGGATGGATGATGGATGGATGGATGGATGATGGGTGGATGGATGGACGATGGGTGGATGGATGGATGGATGGTGGATGGATGGATGGATGGGTGGATGGATGGATGGATGGTGGATGGATGGATGGATGGGTGGATGGATGGATGGATGGTGGATGGATGGATGGATGGGTGGATGGATGGATGGTGCTTTGCTGGAGGGTGTTGAAGGAGCTCTCTTTTTAGCTACTAAACTGTCCTCAGAGGCTGACGCGACTCTCGCTCTCAGACATGTCTGGGCTCGTCACATTCTTGTGTGTGCTGGAACGTAAAAGTATAGTTATATATAGTTATATAGTTACTGATATTGTAATATAGCACTGTCCTATGTGTAACAGCATGAAAATACAGGGTTAAACCTGAAATGACTTTCCTAACCCTGTTCCATGGTTCAGGCCTCTGATTCCTGTGATGAGCTTGGAGGTGATCATGAAGTAGTCTGAGTGTATTCAGACTCCCAAAAAACAAAACAACTATAAATAATAAAGAGCTGCTCAAAAAGATTCAGGCTATTCAGCTTTACTTCAGTCTGCTGAACTCAGGCTACAAAAACAACCTCAGTGAATATGAAGTCAGTGTCGTCATCTTGTGCAGCTTTCTTGACAAACTTTGTGCTGAAAACTTCAGGTTTGTTGTTTGAATCAAAGAGCTGGAGAATTGATAAAAAGGGCAGTTTTCTCTGTGGCCCTGCCTCCAGTCTGAGCTGGGTCTAGTGTCTCCCCGCGGCCCGTCATCTGTTATAGTCCATTTGGCAGTCTGCAGCAAACTGTCCAATCTTATTGCCTCTTTTACATCTACCTAGGAAGTGTTGCTGGAAATCCATTTGGGGTAATAGTGTGTAGCTGTCTGCCTCGGCGGTGCAGTCTGTCCAATATTATTGCTCCTCGACATCTGCTGAGGACACCGGCTGTTTGTTGGAGGCAGAGGGGCTCTCCTGAAGCTGAGAGCCTCCAGCACAGCTTCGGTTTATGTCCGCTCTCAGCATCTGCACACACTGAAACGCATGTTAGTGTCCCCGCTGGTGATGAAATCAATAAACACTCAGACTTTGTTGAGTGTAGTTGTAGTCATAGTTTAGGTAGTTAAAAAAACAAACAGTTTTACACAATCTGAGCTCTTTTTTTTGTATTCTGGCTCAATTATTTTCTGTTTAGAATTGTTTGTGACAAAGAAAAGAATCAGATTGAAAAATTGAATTCAGCAATTGGAAAAAGTCTCAAAGTGGCTCCAAAAAGGAAATTACAGCAGCAGCAAGGTCTCATTCAGTGGGTTTTCATTATTTAAAAATTGCCTGCATGGTAGATCAATACTAGAGTCATCCAAACAATGAAGAAATACATGTGGAATAATTTAGCAAAGGTTTGGTATTTTAGATCCTCCTGCTTAGACGCCAGCTTTGCACATCTTTCAGCTTTATGAGGCAGCCATCTTGAATTTCTCGCCCTCCTATTGTGTTTGAGACCTTCAGTTGTGTTGTGCAGAGGTAGAGTTGGTATACAGTGAACAGCCTTATTTGAGTAATGTTCTGATCCATATTATGGCGACAACTACTGAACTAAGTAGCTCTGCAGTGACTGTAAAAATCACGACCTCAGTCCTACTTATCAAACCTCAAGAGTTCACTCATTAAAACTTATCTGACATCTTTCTGAGTCTGAAATGAGGAGATTGATCATTGATCTGAAAATGTTTCAATTCAATTTTATTTGTATAGCGCCAAATCACAACAAACAGTCACCTGAAGGCGCTTTATATTTCAGGTAAATACAATAATACAAGATTTCAAGAACTGAAAGTATCCTTAAGTGCCGTCTCAAAGACCATCAAAGGTTAAGATGAAACTGGCTCATCAGGACCGCCCCAGGAAAGGAAGACCCAGAGTTCCCTCTGCTGCCCAGGATACCTTCATCAGAGTTACCGGCCTCAGAAACATTAACAGCACCCAGATAAGAGCCCACCGACGTGCTTCAGAGTTCAAGTGTTTCCTTCATAGTCTGGATGACTTCAGAAAGGTCAGAGAAGAAAAGCTGAAATCTGGTCTAATATGTGTCGCAGGGGAACCTGGACTACTTTTGTGTGTGAGGAAAACTTGAGTGTCACTTAGGAGAAGTGGACTAACATGGTATCTGAGGAAAGCCGGACTAAAATGCTGCATGAGAGGAAAGTTGGAATGAACTGTCTCCACGTTTGATGATGAAAACTTAAAACAAACATCAAATGCCTAAAATTAGACTTCGTTTAAATTTGGCAACAAAACGAAGCCTTTCTCTGCTGGAGTACCGTTTCCCCGTTTCTCCCCTTAATCGTGTCCTCGTTTCCTGTCAGGCTGCTTCGTGTTTTTCCGTCTCTTTATTTTCTCCTCTGCAGACTCAGGTCGCACTTCTCAGTAAACACGGTGTTGAGGGCCTGTTTTCTGCTTGGCTGCTGGTGGACGACTCACAGTGACGGGCTCTCCACTGCCCATTGTGTGTGTGTGTGTGTGTGTGTGTGTGTGTGTGTGTGTGTGCGCGCGCGCGCGCGTGCGTGCGTGCGTGCGTGCGTGTGTGTGTGTACACTCCAAACAGATGTGTACAACTTCACCAACCCCGCCATTTATTACATGAACTTGCCGGCCTGCCCCGACCTTTATTCAACACACAAGCGGATAAAAAGTTATCAAGCCTGACTCATCCCATAATTGTATTTCTGTGTTGTTGCCATGGATACAGGCTTACAGATGTGAGAGGCTGCTGGAAACAGTAGTTACAGTGAAGTGTTTTCAGCCCTGTCCTCTCATCCTCCTCTTCTTTCTGGCCTCCTCATCCTCTTTCACCTTCTCCTCTCCCCTCTTCAGTTTAATATTCTTGTAACAGGGATTTTCTTTCCCATTTAACGGGTTTTAGGAATGTTTTCTTTGTCTCAGGTGAGGATCTAAAGATGTTTGCTGTACAGATTTTTCTAGCGCAGCCTGGAAACCAGAAAAATCTACAAGCCATGGCTTTATTTGCTCTGCAGAATGTGTCCCACACTCCTTCCTTTTAGACAGATTTCCACCCAACCTTGCTGGTGCAGGACCAATCACAGCTGTTGATCTGATACAGGGCTGGTTTCATTTGATGACTGCCTGCAACTACATACAGTGCTCAATCAAATTTTATTCACTCAGGTGTAGTTTGATGGATGCTTTTTTTAATGGTGGTGGGATTAGTTTGATTTTGTACTGCCACAGGCTCTGGCTGCAGAAAGGCAGACGTGAGCACGTGTGTGGAGATGCTCACTTAATGCTGTAATTGGGTTCTTTCACCCAGACTCAGCCTGCCAACCTTTTCCTGCTCTGGTCTCTGGAGCTCCTGAACGCTCATTCTGAACCATTATAGCTCAAAGATTTTGAGCTGTGACAATAAAACCGTCCTCTCCTGTTTCATGAACTGTCCAGAGTGCTGAAGAAGCGTTCACACGTTCCTTCCATCCTGCCCTGCAGTCTTCTTTCTGTTTTTACTTTTCTTCTTCTCCACCAACAAGGTGTTTAATCTGCAGTGGTTGATGTGGATGAACTGGACAGCACAGAGCTCAGTCCACTGATTCACAAAGGAAAAAAACAGCTGGACATACAGACGGGCAGCAGCTGTAAAGGAAATAAACCAGGGAGAGGAAATGAACAGAGTCTCTGTGTAATTGAACATGAAACTGTGTGTGTGTGTGCCATTGACATAACTACAGCCGCATCGCCAGTTTAGTATCTAAAGATCAACACACACACACACACACACACACACACACACACACACACACACACACACACACACACACACACACACACACAGACAGACAGGCTGTGCAGAGAAACAGAGGGAACAACAATTTAAAAAATGACTTTTTGACAGCTTTTTGTGTTTTTTTTGGTGTTTTTTTTTAAGCTGAATATCTGCATTTGCAAACTGAGAGAAATCAAGTTCAGAGAGTTCAGATTATGGCAGCCTACCAGTGTTAACATTTGGTAGTGAGCACTAAACAGCCACCGAGCTGTATTTTTCTTAAATGAAACCACTGAGGGGAGCAGGCAATGGCCTGCGAACCGTACTAAGAAGCAAAGTTTATGGCCAGGCTGCAGAAATTGTTAATCTTCATCGTTCATGCATCAATATGTTTGCTGCAGATATAAACTGTACCCTTCAGCAGACAGTAAGTTGTACCCTGATATACCCCTGCAAGAAGTGAACCACCTCGATAATACTGAAAACCCAGAGTTAATCCTGAAGTTATCTGGATTAGCCCAAATTCTGCTTCATGTTTCAGGTCTCTGATGCGTTCAGGGCCCAGTTTAGGCCCTGAGGTGGCTTTGTGAGGGTTGTAAGTTGGTGTTGGCCCCCCACACATACGCACTGTTTCTTTAATAGCTTCTGAGGGTGGGTGGAGGCTGATGCTGTGATTCTACAGTAAGAGATCTAATGGGGGAAAATAAAAGAGCCAGGTATCTCTGTCCCTGTTCCCACCTGCTAACTCTTTCTCCTTTTCTCTGTCATCCTCTTTTCTTACTTTAGGATATCCATTTGAATTCCCTGTTTTCTCTCCTTGGTTTCCTCTATCCTCATGTTTTCTACAACACTGCCATCTCCTCTCATTCCTCCCTCTCATCCTCCTTTTGAATCTTTTCTCTATTTTTTTCCTTCCCTTTTTCCTGATTTTTTTTCTTCCTCTGTCACCTGATTCTCTGTCTGCTTCCTTCTGTCCTTTTCCTTTCGTCATGTTCCTCTGTGTCAATGGTAAATGACATGCATGCAGCAGATTTATGGATGTTAGATGTAGAAATAGGAGCTGATTAGTGTCTGTGTTTATAAAAAGTTGCTATACATGTTCTTTCTGTTTTGTGAACACCTCCTTTCTTTCACTCCTTAATTTGAATCTTCTCTCTTCCTCTTTAGTATTAGTGACTGACACTCGCCCTGTCAGCGTGGGAGTCTTGCTTGGCTGTACGTCTAATTGAAGGTTGTACATTATCATTAACACACTTGACTTGCTGAGCTGATCCTCGGCAGCAGCTGTAAACACTGCCAGTGTATGGGCTTTAATCAGCAGCTACCTTTCAGAGGAGATGCATAATTTCTGTCAGATAGCAGCAATCATGGTCAGCGTATCTACTGATGTCCATTTTTACCCCTTTCCTACTTTACACCAAGCCAAAGGAATAAGTAATCCCTATGAGACGCACAGTTCAACATTCTGGTTACATGTGGCAGTGCAACATGCACAAGAAGTGAAGTCAAAGAAGCATTTAGATCCTTCAGTAAAAGAGACAATAACACAGCAGGAAAATCCAGGAATTATGAAAAACTTCAGTACTAATACTGATACATCAATGTGTTAGCAGCAGGTTAATGGTTCCTGAAGTGGAACAGGTCTGGTTCCACTTCAGGAACCAGGCCTGTTTTTGGTTTTGGCCCTTTGATTGCCAGGTGGTGTCCCGTAGTTGGCCTGAGATTGTCCCCTGGTCTGCCTGGTGTTGTTTCTGTGATCTTAGTGTGGGCCCCGTTGGCCCCTCAGCGTTGTTATCTAAGTTATAATGAAATCTTTAATGGAATCAGCAGACAGCAGGGATTTGGTCCCAAACACAAGCACTAAGTGAGATCGATGCTTTATGGATTTAGCCTGATGTTTGCCCCAGATTGATGGCCCCTTCCTCACTGATGAGTACTTCGGGGTGCTGAGGAGGGCTTTCAAGACATTTCTGCGGTAATCTTCCTCTTGGGTCATCTTTACAATTCTTCTTTCAGGTCTGAAACTTGGTCTTGAAGTTTGAGTTCATTCTCATGTGGTTTATAAAATATTTTAATTCTGAAAGTTTTGTTTACTTTGCAGAATACAGTTTGTAACATTAGCTAATTTGCTGGAGTCAAAGGAGGAACACACACATCCATCAGCAGCTCCACTGAAGTGCCTTTGTTCCCATGTTGAAACAAATGGACACACACACACACACACACACACACACACACACACACACACACAGTCTGCTGATTGTAACAGTGTTGAATCTTCTGCTGGAGGAGGTGTGTGTATGTGTGCGCGTCATAGAATCTTTGAAGTCTCGTTTTCAGTGTGTGTCTGCTCTTTGAAGTCTATCTGAATTCTGCTGACTTGTCTTCTGAACACTGTGTGTGTGTGTGTGTGTGTGTGTGTGTGTGTGTACTGTAAAATGCTGATGTGATTACTCTGCATGTTGACTCATAGCTTTTTTTATACACAGCAGAAAACTCGCCGTTAGGTTGTAGAAACACACTCGAAGACATTTGAAGACGCACTAATTGAGAATCTTAATCTTTGTTCCTGCCGCCTCAGAGGAAAACTGTGAATGCGCAGTAACAGGTCACTGACAGGATCAGTGAAGCAATACATAACATTTTATAGCTGGCTCACCAGCAGACCGAGCGCACACACACACACACACACACATGCACGCACACATACGCGCACACACACACACGCACACACACACACACACACACATGCACGCGCACGCACGCACGCACACACACACACACAATTTGAAAAGGTGACGTTAGCTTCTCACTGAATATACCCAAGAGCATGTTTCACACATGCACTGCAGCCTTGAACTGAGCGAGCTGCAACATCCACTCAGTCCACTGTACTTACACCTGTGTGCATCACCTGCACGGACACTCCCACTCACACAGGTGAGGAAAGGACACAAATACCCAGAATATGAATAGACTACAGAAAACCCTCAGCCCCAGTCCTTCCCACTCAGGACATATTGGTGCAAACCTGTTTTCACATTAATGGGCACAGACCCACAGAAGAAAGGTGTTCCTAAAAAAGTGTCCGGTGAGTGTGCATTTCATACTGTAGACCATCATGTCCAGTGTGGTGAGAAACACATGTTGGTCAGTTTTCCTGCACCTTGCAGGTTTGATTCTGAGGCCAAGCGGTGTGCTGTGTTTGCCCTGACCATGTGACTGTGTAAGGTCAGGTTTGTCTGCTTAAATAATGGATCACAGCACAGGAGATGATGCGGTGTGGACGATAAGAGAGACTTCACTGCTCTGAGTAAGCATCTCAGGTATCTGTCTTCTTGGATAATTCATCATCATCACAGACATTGATTTGTTTTCTTAGTCAAATCGCATCTCTTAAACAAAAATATCCTCACGTCTGTGGCGTCTTGGTGCAAAGCAGCTTTTTGAAGTTGCACCCGGGCCAAGTCCAGCCTGAGGCTGACAGCAGACATCACAAGAGGCCGATTCCTCTAAAAACCAAAGTACAAAACAGCCTCACAGTCAGTCAGAGGAGCCTCTTCAGATCCACTCCTCAACATCTGACATGAAAATATCTGTTTGTTTGGCACTTTGGAGCAAAGTGTCTCTGAAACGTAATCAGTCCAGCTGACAAACGGCAACAAGGGACGGAGAACAGCCATGAGCCAGCACAGGTCAGAGATCACCTGTGAGTAAAGAGAGACGTCTCTGGGATGGTTTCAGGAGTCAGTCTCAGGTTAACTGTCGCACTGCTGGAGGCTTACGTAACACACAGGTGCTGGTCATCAAATTAGAACATCATGAAAATGTGGATTTGTTTCAGTAATTCCATTCAAAAAGCGAAACTTGTATATTATAGTCATTCATTACACACAGACTGATATATTTCAAATGTTTATTTCTTTTAATTCTGATGATTATATATATTGTATACTGTATTCAACAAAGATAAAAACTTTCTGGAGGTCTTAAACACGATATATTAGAATTACAGGAAAAGCCCTCCTAACTGTGGCATCAGGATATTACAACATCGTCAGTATAATCAATAATCACCAAACTGACAGCTTAAATGTTCTACTAGTTTTTACTGTGAGTTGGTGTTCTATTAAAAAAAAAATGGAATTAAATAGAATCTTAGTGGCTAAAAATGGACAATGCAGAAAAATGAGTGTAAACAATGCCCCCCCACCACACACACACACACACACACACACACACACACACACACACACACACACTTCCTTTCAGCTGGCTGAGCAATCACCATTGAATGCTCTGATAATTGCTTGCAGGCAGAGAATGCCACCTACCAGCCGTACATATGGGACAGATAACAAGACGCATTCAATGGGCTGATAAGATTTAAAACAAGTGACTCAGCGATTATAGCGCCCACTCACTCAAAGCAAGTACTCACTAAAACCTCCCACTGACTCAGACATTTCTCACAACAATGCTCATGATAGTTTCTTTCACAATTACAAACCTTGCTCTAAAATATGTTTTAAGCTTGTTAGTCATAATTATGTTTTACTGTAATGTCTCCTTCTCCTCTGTGCTTGAGAAACATTTAAGTCTTATTACCTTGGCAGGTTTATATCATGATGCTCTGAATTAAAATGGTTAAAGTCAGTCAGTTAATCGGTGGTTCAAATGTTTGCTGCTCGGCTGAAACTGGAAATCAGTTTATTCCTTTTTAGACAAGAAAACCTCTGATGCAGTGATTCCCAACCAGCAGGAAACACACCAAGAGGTATGCGTACAGTAGCCAGAGGGTGCAGAAAGATTAGCCCAACTCATCGTGTACCTGAACAGGTTTGAGCTGAAAGGTTAAGTTAGCTTAGCGTAAAGGAAAAGCACGTGAAATAGTGTCAAAAACAGAAATAACCTGAATAATAGATCGGTATAGGTCAAAAAGTAAAAAATAAAATAAAAAAATTATATTTACTTTGCTAGCTAACATTATTGCCAATAGTAGAAACTGTTAGCTGATAAATGTCAGAGTTCTGGATGAGCAGTCGCCATTGTTAGCTAAACATAATGGAGACACTTTCTAAAATTATGAATAAATGTTCGAAACTATTAGCAATAATTATGGCAAGGAGTGATTATTATAGCACACATGGCTAAAATGTCAATAGAAATATGTTAGTCACTAAAATATGGCAGCTTGACACTTGACAGATGAACGTATGGATAAACATGGATACGCAGGAACAACAATGTGATGATAAACAAAGGTGTCACTAAATGATGGAGAGCTGTTAAATGAATAGAAGCTAACAGTAGCAGACTGATGGTTACATTAGGAATCCAGCTGTTATGGTGGAGAGTTTGCTGATCATAACTGAACGATGTTGATAGAAGTGAACTGAAGTAACTGAGATCCAGTTTAACAAGAGCTCAAATCAATACATGTGATGATGAAAGGTGCTGACGGGGGCTTCCTTCAGTCCACCTGTCCGGACACTGTGACTGTGTCAGGTGGGAACTAATGCACAGGTAAGCTTAATAAAGTGTATAATAGATAGAGATTTGATTAAAAACATCCCACACCTCCCAGATTAAAACAAGAATGAGAAGAATGAAATTCACTCAGCAGTTAAAGAAGTCGTATCATCACGTCTTTGCGGCTGACGTGGTTCCCGTCCTGCTTTGGTCTCCCTCAGGTTTGGCGGTGCTGCAGAGGATTCTGGACACGGCGGCGGAGCGGAGTTGGCAGGTCACCTCCGTTAACTTGGACGCTCTGACAGAGGCGGCCTTCATCAAGCTGCTGGCTGACCTGGACTACAAGAAGGACTTCCAGATCATCATCGACTGCGAGCTGGAACGCCTCAACTCCATCCTTAACCTGGTAAAACAGCAAAACCACTAAATACAGACAGAACAGCAGTGGACTCGGCTCTGACTGCGTATCAGGAATTACTGCCTAATAGTCCTGACGTTCCATTTTTAATGAGCGTCTGCTGGCATCCTCATTTATTCTGAGGTCTGGTGGGAGGAGCCAGAGATGCAGATTACATAACCTTTAGTAAATTTGGTGGTAAAGGTTGTGGGGGGGTTGTTTATTTTGGTTTATTTGAATAGATTTGACTTGTGATTGCATACATGAAGTTTGTTCACAGTGTCTGCTGAAATCAAAGTTCTGCTTTCCACAGAAAGTCCTGCAACCCTGACCTGGAAGCCCAGTTAGGAGAGTGCAGGGATTGATGGCTCCCTCTGCGTTCATTTATCAAACTTCTTTTAAAAAGCTGCTGAGTGGCAGGAATCATAACTGGGCGGGTTTTGTTTCTTCCTGATCTTGTGGATAATCAGCCAGCTGAATTGCTTTTGAGCCTTCTCAGGTCTCCAAGCTCTCTCCACTGGTTTCTATCACTCTCGCTCTTCACCAGCTTTCCTCTGACAGCTGGACTTTTCCTCTTTGACAGGTAGAGCCAACACACATTGTAGAGTCTTTGCCTTACAATGTGCAGCACTTCGAGGATGCTGTTGTAGTGAATTGGTGCTATAGAAATGGAATGGTGGCGGCGGCGGGGGGGGCTATCCATTAAAGGCTCTAAAAGTCAAGACTAAAATTTTAAAATCAATTCTAAATGTGACAGGTAACCAATGAAGAGAGGATAAAACTGGTGTGAGGTGTGCCCTTCTGTTGGTTCCTGTCAAAATCCTCTGTAGACGAGTGACAGCAGATTTATTCAAATACAAAAAGAGCTACAATAATCTAAAGAAGAGGAAATAAAAGCATGAACAATCATCTCCAGGTCACATTTGGATAACATTGCACTCAACTTAGAAATATTCCTCAAATGATAAAAGCAACTTTTTACCAGAAGTCTTGAATGTCTGTGCAGAGACACTGACTGGGCAAACACCAAGGTTTCTGAGGCTGGGCTGGGAGGAGGAGCCAGAGACCCGAGGTGTTCAGGTGTTCTTTCTGATCAGCAGCAATGATCAGCGTTTCAGTCTTACTAGAATTTAACTGAAGGCAGTTGTTAGCTAGTCAGTCCTTAATACAAGAGACACAGTTATGTAAGTCAGCAAGCTTGTGTGATTCTGAGTCATTGAAGGAACAGTACAGTTGAATGTCATCAGCATACAAATAGTAAGACACCTTATTAAAGCTACTGATGATCTGACCAAGGGGGCTGATGTATAAGGCTACGTTCACACTGCAGCCTGAAGTGACCCAAATCCGATTTTTTCGCCCTCATGCGACCTGTATCCGATCTTTTCATGCCAGTCTGAACAACA
>JASGAU010368960.1:0-12717 GCA_030220045.1 Australoheros facetus
TGTAGGGTCTTTACCCACAATACAAAGCGCCTTGAGGCGACTGTTTGTTGTGATTTGGCGCTATATAAATAAAATTGAATTGAATTGAATTGAAAATGTACCAAATTTAGTACCCAAGCCTAGTAACAGCTGACCTGTAGTATGTGCAGAAGCCCACAGAACATTATTCACCCATATGCATGTTAATAAAGTCTATATTACTATGCCTAGTGCGTAAATTTGCAGAAGCATTTCCCCTTCTACATGCTTTGCCGTGGCACAAGTATTTAATTAAAGTTAGTATTAATACCATTCTGACAACAATTTAACACACCTCAGATCTGAGTCTCACTGATTTTGACAGTTACTTCAATATAGCATGCAAGACTTGTGACAGTAGCAAGAAGAAAGTGTTGCAGAGCTCTTTCTGCATGCAATACTGAGAAAAGACACACAGCTGCTCTTGCTCTCTAGGCTACTGTCTTTATGGACCGGTCTCTGTAAAAATGCAGCTACGACACTGGAAACCCACTGGCTCACTCTAAAAGTAACCTGGCTGCCTGTTATCCTTATGTCTTGTATTAGGATTCTCCCCATCCCTCCTATGCTGCATGTTCACTTCAAATAAATAAAAAGAAAACAAAATCCCACAAAGCATAAATAAAAACAACCAACCAACCAACCAACCAACCAACCAACCAACCAACCAACCAACCAAAACAAAAACACACACGCACACAAAAATAGTATTACTGAAGACCAGAAATATATGAAGCTTATTTCTAAGTATTCAGGATTAGGAGCTACAGCCAAAACTGTGGCAAAAGACTCGTGAGAAAATTACTTCCCTGGCATTTCACATAAATACACTCCAAGGGGCAATTATCATAGCCACCACAGAACCAAAAGATTGTTCAATTTGACACAATATGACTGCTGCAACCCTTAATAAATCAAATTTGTATGATTTGTTTAAATACTGACATTCCCAGAAAGTTGAGCTTTAAAAATATACATACACAAATAAAGATACATATGCAATAAAAACCAATCCAAAAATGTATCACGTCCACTCCTTTCAGTCACAAAATTGACACTGCATCCAGATAGTTTTTTTTCACAGATTGTTAGCAAATCTGAACCGAAATGACTGAGAATAACTGAGATATCCTTGTTTTAGCAGCAGCCTTCAACATCATAATGTCACTTATTTTGTTGAGATGATGGTTTTTATAAACAGTGACAACAAATGTTCATTACAATCTAAAGTCCCCACATTTATGCATGACATTTTAAAGTTGAAAAACAAAACCCCTCTAATCTCACTGAGCATCACTGAAGCACAACTGGCTTTAATCTATTTAAAGCGTGACATTTTCAGTCTCATTTGCTATTTGCAAGTGAGAGCTTTTAGCATGTGCAGAGCTTATGGATTTCTAGATACACCAAGGACTCTGAGAGTCGGCACTTTTAGTAAGGGAAGCAAAACCCTGTAAATTCTCAGAATAAAGAAGAAAATAGCAGGTGTTGCTGGGTAAATATATGCCGCTGAGATTAGAACTGTTTATATTTACTCTGATTTTTTTTTTTAAGCTGTCATTAAGACATTAACATTTAAATACTTCATCCTTAGCTCAGGTAATTTATTTATTACCTGAGTAATAAATACATTCATTAGCAAATGAAAGCCTGCAGGGCAATGAGCGCTGAGAGGAGCATCAGTTGTAGTTACCTCCTGCAGTGTATTCTTCGATGCGAGAGCTGAAACAGGTCGTCCTTTAAAATAGGAACTCTTGGAGGAATTGTTTTACTAAATTATATGCTTTTGTTTTCGGTGTAAACTGATGATGCAAAGCCAATTTTCGTAGCATCAGCATTTAAATGGGCCATGTGACTATATTTTAAAAAATCCTGCCCTAAATCCATATTCTTTAAAACATCAATGTGTTTAGTGCAAGACTCTTTGTACCATTGTTGTCAAAATAATTACTGGCTAATTTCCTTGAGTCTTTTAACTGTGTCTGTACGAATTGTCTGTATTTAACACACTTCACAAATGAAATTCATGAAACACATCGCTGGAGGCATATCTCATCTTGTCCCAGTGTCTACCTTCAGCACACTACTCACAGTGAATAATGTAGTGCTTTGGCATAAACATTTGACACTTTAATGACATCTCCATCTCCTATAGAAGTCAGATGCGCTTAAAAGGCAAAAGGACCAGCGGTTCAGTGAATGCACAAATCATAAAGCATTAACAATGTGCCAGAGATTGTGCTGACGAGCAGAATCTCCTTCGTGGACTGTAAAGGGCAGTGGGCGATGTGCTTATACCGACCTAGGATTAAAAAGAAGATTGGCTCATAGAAACTCCAATAGGCCACCACAAAGAGAACTGCCACAATGACATTTCTCCTAAATTTCCAATAAAGAAGACAACAGAAGTAGAGGCTGAAGGCTGTGTGTTTGCTCTGTGTTACATCTAAATCTATTCTCATAAATGCTACTGCCATCTATTACTTTCAGTTTCTGGGAGTTGTTGCGCCTGGTTTCCATTCCTGGATTTCTTATTTATTTATTTATTTTTTTGCTCAATAAAAGACAGCTAGCACATATTTTTGTTCTCATTTTTGTCCATCACTGACAAACATCTGTGCTTCAGTGATGGACTCTTAGCCATTGCCAGGATGCATCAAAGACATATTAGGTCTTTATTTTTACAAATGGAGCTGCCTGCTTCAGCACACATGTGATCACTTGTTGTGCAGTCAAAAATATTAAATGGTTGCACGTACTTGAAAATGCAACAACTGTCCCCAGGTTACATTAGAAGGTTAAAAAAAAAATTATAAATTCATAACATCTATCCCTACTTGCTTATCCTAATATGAGCAGTATATCTAATAGCAACATGCCAGGTTGAAGCAGGTGTATGACCTTCCCTAGAGAAGCTCTGACTCAGGTAAGAGGAAAACACTGTGGTAATTAGGAACCAGGATACAGAATAGTAATAAGGCCTTTTCCCTTGCTGCAGGGTCCAACAGTCTAAATCACTCCAATGAATATTGTTATTATTAACAAACTGTCCAATTTTAATCCAGGTCTCCTGTGGATGGGTCAAAAGAGGGAGGACATTTGGCCATGATATATTTTCATTCTTCAATGCACTGTTTTATAAGATCAATACAACATGTAGGTATTTTTGTCACAATTAATGCTGTTTGCTCAGCAGATCAATGCACACTGACCCTCCAGCTTGTCTCGGCTGACAAACTGGCTTAGAGGGGCATTACACAGCTAACGGTCAGGAACTTTAATCCCTTGCTTTTCAGTATTAAAAATACTCTATTACAAATGAATGTCCCCCATTTAAAATATTCAATAGTAGAAGAGACGTGAAGTTCCTGAAGGTGATGACAACTCCACTAATTGTATGGCTGTGTCGTAAAATCTTCACAACAGGTATAAGGCTGTACAAAACCAATGAGGGACAGACATCAACCCAAAATATTTGCAGGTTTTTTTTTAATCAACAATGCTATAAGTTATGTTGCTGATGCCAGGGAAGCCAGTCTTGGCCAGAGCACTAACTGCACTCCAGCTGATAATGTTACAGCTACACTTTCCTAAGCACAGGAGGACAGGTTGTGATGCATTACAGTTGTCAGAAGTGAAAAAATAGGCTAAAAAATATACACTTAAATCAGCTTCACAAAATATTGTAGAATGCAGACCACTATCAAAGTTAGAGCAACAGCTACAGAGTCTGTGAAACAATCAAGTTTTAAAAAATGATGATGCTTTTAACTATGAATGCTCTAGTTAGTTCTTGCTAAGTGTTCTAGGAGCTCTTTTTTATTACACAAAAAGTTGTCGAATTAAAGACGTCACTGAAGCTGAACTTTCTTGAGAGGAAAATACTTTTCTCGTGACACCAGTAAAATAACTGAAAACAACTCACAATGTACAATGTAATTATAAATGTAAGATAAGTGTTGTGGGGTTGAACGGATAAAAAAGTTAAGCAAGTTTCCATTAGTTAAGCAAATGGAAAATGTCACATTACTGATGCTGCATCTGTTTCTAATTTCCAGAAATTTCAGCTAGGCCAATGCAAACAAAGCTATAGGTACCATACTAAAAGCTGTAACACACAATTTTGCTCGAAAACATGGGCTGACATCTCCTCTGTACGTACGTCCTCAAGCATTTTTCTCCATCTTTATCACTTTCTTTTAACCTTTGACCACAAACATCTATGTCTCCAAGGATACTATCATTTGTCACTGCACTGTGAGCTGTTTCTGATCTAATCTACATCAATGTCTTTCGGTCTGGGTTTTCTTATACACGCCAGACTATGAATTTCACACTTTTACATACACAACCACAGACTGACAAACAAACAAGTGTTCAGGATTGGAAGCACACATCATCCTGATTTAACCACAGCTCCAATTACACATCGAGTGCCAAAACAAATCTTCCTGACAGGCTCTTGTGTCACTGTCTATGAAAAAAAAAACCCGTCATTTTGCAAGCAGCAACACAACATCATTTCACACCATCCACAAAAGTCAGAATACAGCGTAAAAATAAAAGCAGAATGAAATAACTTGCCCCCTGTGACCCCCCCCTGTGAGCAAGCACCTGCTGACAGTGGGAAGGAAAATCTCCCTTTTAACAGGAAGAAACCTCTGAAAGAACCAGACTCAGGAAGGGGCAGTCATCTGCAGTGACCAGTTAGAGGTGAGGGATGGGAGACAGGACAAAAGACACATGCTGTGGAAGGGAAACCAGAGATTGATAATAAATAATTTATCAAATGCAGAGTGGTGTATAAACACATAGAGAGTGACAAGAGGTGAGTAAAGAAGAAACACAAGGTCGTTAAGATAAGACGAGGGCTGATTATTCAAGACCTTGTTTGTGAGGAGAAGGATTTTAAATTCAATTCTAGATTTAACAGGGAGCCAATGAAGAGAAGCCAATATGGGAGAAATCTGCTCTCTCTGTCAATACCCCAGCTGCAGCATTTTGCATCAGCTGAAAGCTTTTCAGGGAGCTTTTAGGACAACCTGATAGTAATAAATTACAATAGTCCAGCCTAGCAGTAACAAATGCATGAACTAGCTTTTAGCATCATCCTTAATTTTAGCAATATTGTGCGAATGCAAAAAAGCGGTCCTACATATTTGTTTAATATGTGCATTGAAGGACAAATCCTGGTCAAAAATGACCCCAAGATTCCTCACAGTTTTGCTGCAGGCCAAGGTAATGCCATCTAGAGTAAGTGTCTGGTAAGACACCATGTTTCTGAGATTTGTACAGCTAAGTACAATAACTTCAGTTTTATCTGAATTTAGAAGCAGGAAATTAGAGGTCAACCAGGTCTTTATGTGTTTAAGACATTCCTGCAGCTTAACTAATTGATGTGTGTATCTTCGGACTTCATAGACAGATAAAGCTGGGCATCATCTGCATAACAATGTATGCAACAAATGTATGTTATGCATTCTAATAATGCTGCCTAAAGGAAGCATGTATAATGTAAATAGAATTGGTCCTAGGATCCTGTGGAACTCCATAATTAAGAAGAAGACGTTTACATGAACAAATTGGAGTCTATTAGATAAGTATGATTCAAACCTCTGCAGTGCAGTTCCCTCAATGCCTATGGCATGCTCTAATCACTGTAATAAAACATTATGGTCTGCACTGAGGTGCACTGAGGTCTAACAGAGATGTCAGAGGCCATAAGAAAATCATTTGTAACCTTCACTATTGCTGTTTCTGTACTGTGATGAATTCTGAATTCTGAATGAAACCATAAACCCAGCCTCTGGATTGAAGCATGAATTAATGGTAAGACTTCTTTTAACAGTCTTGTAGGAATGGGGTCTAATAGACATGTTGATGCTTCGGAGGAAGTTACTATTTAAGTTAACTCAGAAAGATCAATCTGAGAGAAAGAGTCTAAATATCAGTAGCATTGAAAATAGCTGTACATAAAGATATGTCTGAGAAGATTATGAATCATTTTTTTCTCTAATGGTTAAAATTTTATTTGTGAAGAAATTAGAGGTCATTACTAGTTAAAGTTAAAGGAATACTCAGCTCAACGGAGCTCTGACTCTTTGTCAGCCTAGCTACAGTGCTGAAAAGAAACCTTGGGTTGACCTTGTTTTCTTCAATTAATGATGAATAGTAAGATGTCCTAGCTTTATGGATGGCTTTTTATAGAGCAGAAAACTCTTTTTCCAGGCTAAATGAAGATATTCTAAATAAGCGAGACACCATTCCCTCTCCAGCTTATGAGTTATCTGCTTTAAGCTGCACGTTTGTGAGTTATACCAGGGAGTCAGGCACTTCTGATTTGAGGCTTATCAGTGCCCATTTCAAAATCTAGCATCAGTGATAGCGCATTGGTACATGTGGATACATCTGTGGAGATTCTGTTGGTTGGCAAAGCACGTTGCCACCCAAAGTATGTTGCCATCCAATAGAGCCTTTTTTTAGCTTTTGTTTTCCCAGAGAATGGATGAACAATGAATAAACACACAGTGCTGTTANAAAAAAAAAAAAAAAAAAAACAGGAGATGGAACAAAGTGGGAATATGTCTGTATAGGTCAGGGCTCATCAACTACATTTGTCCATGGGCAGGAATTTTTCTCGGCTGACAGTGTGAGGGCCAGATACTCTTGTAAAGTAAAATCAAATTAATATTGTATCCTAAGTAATATTATCATTTTATATACCAGTTATCCTTTCAAATGTATATTATTTTTAATCATGTGATGTGCAAGTCTTGCACTTACATGTTTTTCTCTGTTATGTTGACAGTTGTTATAGAAACATCGCAGTGGTGCGCAGTTGTTCTAATCATAGATATGCGCATTGGAAACAATAAAATGTTAAATGAGCCGGGGAGTATGCTCGGCAGCCAGTAACGATCATTCCGCGGGTTCACCAACAGAAATCTCGTTACGATTTTACTTCCTTTAGTTAGACGAGTTTGATCGCCAAACATTTTTTCTACACAAAATAACACTAGACTCACCTTCAGCTGTGTTTACAATCTGATCACCAACAACAAAAGCTGGATCCTCAGTGCAGCAGTGTTGAAAATATTTGAAGTCACATGGTCCGAGATTGCATTCTGATTGGTTCTAGGGACATAGAGACTTATACGGGCAATGGGAGGTGGCGTTTTGTGGCTTTTGATATTTCAGACTAGACAGAAATGGGTATTTAACAGGTAATGACTCGACATGATTGATAGTACGTGTGGAAAGGATTCCCTAACTATCATTATCTCATTTTTGACGGAGGTGGTATTTAGCGGCTTTTGCATCTGAACTCACTCCTCCTCACAAGGCTAGTCTTGATTTCAGTAATATTCAGGGGGCCGGATGGAAAGCTCCCACGGGCCGGATGTGGCCCGTGGGCCACCAGTTGACGTTCACTGGTGTAGGTTCTCAGTCATCCAGGTCATAGTAGTTTCTGGAGCTTGAAAAATGGTGACTGGACTTCTTTAAGAACTGAAGAAGCCTTTCGGATGAGAGATGAGACATCTTCAAGAAACTTAAAGAAGTCCAGTCGCCTTTTTTCAAGCTCCAGAGACAACAAAGTGGGAAACATGCCATTTTTAAAAATGGCATGTACAAAACTGGCTTCTGTCACCAACTTCAGAGTTAGCTAATGGACAGAGGACTGAATGAGCCATTTTTTTCCCAGCTGTGAAGCCTCAAGCCTCAATTCCTTTTTCACATAGAGCCAAGTAAGTCTGGATAGCGATTTTCCCTTAATAAATGAAATCATCATTTTGAGAACTGAATTTTGTATTCACTCGGGTTATATTTGTCAAATATTAAAAATTTTTGAATGATCTGAAATGTGTGGCAAATATGCAAAAAGAAAAAAGAAGGGAAGCACAGCACTGTACACACACACACACACACACACACACACACACACACACACACACACACACACACACACCAATTTGATCAAAAAAATGTCTAATTTGGATTCATTATACCATGAGACCTGTTGCCACAGAATTTCAGTCTATTTCTTGTGCAATTGGGGATACCTCAGCCTTTTTCCATCTTTCCTTCCTTAAGAATGGCTTCTTGAGAGTCACCCTTCCATTTAGACCATTTCTGCTGAGGCAAACAGTAGATGGCCAGATGCATTTCTCAGGTACTGTGTCAGGTCTTTGTTGGACTTTTTTTCCCTATTTCTTCAAGACATGACTTTCAGATAATTTTCATCTGCTGTATTTTCTTTTGAAAATACAGCAGGCCCTTCAAATTTCCTCAAAAATTTGAAAGGAAACATTGAAAGGAAACATTACGTGCCAGCATAAACCACATTTTTGACTAATAGCTCTTTGGAAATCACCTTGTTGGTGAAAAAAATATTAATTTATTCCTGTCAAATTGTGTTATATTTGAGATTTTTTTATAGATTCAACCAAAAAATGGAAACAAATTATGTGTTTTTTGTGATCGGCGTGCCTAAAAGTACAATTTAAAAATGACTCAGCTAAGTTGTCTATTATGTGCAGACACAATAGTGGTTCATTACTTGAGTTAGGTGGCTTTTTATGCTTGAATGATACACAGGTCAGTGTGAAGTGGCTTTAAAAAAAACTCCTCTGAAATCAGGTATAAGGACTGGACTGTGCAAGGGTGAAAAATGTCCAGTGTCCAAAGAGAAACTTTGAGACCACTTTAAAGAACGACAACAACGTCTGGGTCCTAGAAAGCAAAATATGAGGGGTGGTTCAAAACGTTTGCACAGTGCCGCCCCCCCCCACACACACACACATGAATAATGCATAGATATATAAGTAGGCAGCTGGAGACGATACTCTTGTTGTGCTCTGCAGCCTTGTCACCAGATCAAGTCCAAGATGGAGTTGGAGTTTTCTGGAGTTCAGCTGAACTGAAGACTGCTAACAACAAGGACCCAGACAGGAAGAGCTGGGGATAGTTGGTTATCAGTGACTAAACTTTAAAATGAAAACAGCAAGGGGGCTGTCCACTAGTGAATCGATCATGGATGTCATTGCTCTCTCGCAGGAGTGAAAATATGAAAATACTAAAATGAGTTACGGAATATAATCAGGTGGTCTGTCCACACAAAGTCTAAGTGTGGAAACACTGCAGATCACTGGCCATTATACAGAAAAGTTATATAAGTATTATTTCTTGTTGTTTTAGCAAACTCCTAAAAGTCACAAGAAATACTGTAAAATTACCCATGAAACAATTCCTCAAACATAAACACAAGGAAAAACACCAGACAAGCATAGAAAGATGATTCCCTACAAAGATCTTATAAAACTATTAATCCTTATTTGAACCACAGTGCAACTTCACCAGTCCTTAAGTGTTATGCAAGGAGACTCTGAATATATATGCCATTGTTAGAGGTCAGCACGTGAACGCCCCTGAACCAGCACAGCTCATATGAATCATTCAAACTTTCACTTTGGAGCTCGCTTTGTAATTCATCAAAACTATGCCACTTATCAAGTCACGAGCAGCATACGCACGCTACATCATCTTAAACATAGATGACCAAAACAGACCGCATCAGTTACAGACACCTGCCACAACTGTCAGTGCTAACACTGGAAAATGTAAAGTAGCAGAATGAAGAGTGACATATATGTTCAGTAAACTGAGCAGAAATGCACAGATGACAAGAAGAGGAGGAGAGAAACCACATGCTTCACTGTCTTCACACTGGTCTTAAGGGAGCTGAGCTACATCCTTCTCGGGGTGCCCAATGCAGCAAAGGCTAATGAATATCCTTCCCTGTCATTCAGTGCCTGCATCATTTCAAAACTGAACTTCACAGCAGACGAACCCTTAACAGCTGACCCCCACCCCCACCCCCACCCCCACCCCCACCCCCAGGGTTCTAAATGTGTGCACTTGGTGATTTGCTGCTGCAAAATGCTCCAGATAGAGCCGACTCAGAACTAAAAATTACACACTGTGTACCCAGAGTGATAGATGTTGTACAAGTTTCCCTTCACACAGTTTTTCCCTCATCAGTAGGTCTTTCTTTTAGATAGCAGCACAAAATGAATTCAAACGCTATAACACTAAATGTAGCTGCTGCATTTTTCTTTACAAATCCTTTGCATCTAAAGGTATAAAAAGGATAAAAACACTGAGTGAAAGCATCAGTAGTGTGGCCAGTGTGAATTTTAGAGTCGGAGACTTTTACAGCAGCTTTGCGTCAAGTGCTGCATTTGCCACCTGAGCCCTGCAGCACTCACCATCCTTGCGGTGGTAGGTGATCTCCACTTTGCGCTCTTCAGACCCCAGCAGTGCCTGGGCTACCTGGGCCACAGCGTGACGGCTGGTGAACTGGCCGTGCAGGAAGTCACAAGTGCACGGCTTCTGCATAACATCCGGCCTGGAGAAGCCCGTCATCTCACAGAAGCCATCGTTACAGTAGATAATAGCACAGTTCTGCACCCGGGCATTGGCTATGATGAATTTTTTATCTGTGATGGGGGTAGAGGAGAAATCGTGGGATTTTAAACTATTTACACATAAACATGAATATGAGCAAACATGACAAATGTTTTATTTCACTAAGACAGGTGGGTGCAGTGGTTTACATGAGATTATCCTGAATTACAGCCCTGAATGTGGGTACTTCACTGACTGAATTACAATATGAAACTTCACAAGCAGGTGGGATTGCTGTAGACTTGTTTAATAAATTAAGAAGCTTAAATACTGCACTTTATATTACAATTTGAGATTTTATTTGAAAACAATGTGGAAAGATGATTGCACTGCATTTTTAAGTTATGAAAACATATTTAAGGCATAACTGCAAATAATTTTTTAAAAGTGTAATTAGAAAAATGTATATTGGCATACAATCTTTAATTAATTACGTTAATCCTTTAATCCCTGTATCTCATATGCAGCATTTTAACTACATTTCCCACTGTAACAGGAGGATATAAGAAGCACACCAGAACTAAACAAACCTTGTGTTTGATAACACAGTAATGTGAGTAAGGTCTCATAATGACTTCCATGGACTTCTGGCATTAACATCACAGGGAAATAACTGTATCTATATCCCAAACCTTGCCGGTGTATAAAAGAAGGCCTGTTTCTCACAATAACTGTTCTCGGGTGCAGCGGGATAGACACAAAAGGCAATACAGCACACGGCACCTGACACCCAGGAAATGTACTCACTTTGTCCTTCGAATTTCCGAATAATTATCCCCAAAAATGTGTTTTGTGGCGCAACATGACCCCTCCGGACAGGCATGGTTCCCCTTCCAAAAATAATGAGGATTTAAAAATAAAAATAAATCTTTGGCTGTTCAGATAAGAGCAAACCGGTCCCCTCACAAATGCCTTCCGTAAAGTTATAGCGGGTGTCAACCGAAGCCAGAGGGGGATCCCCGTGTTCTTTGTCACCAGTCAGTCATCCTCGTAAAAAAAAGAAAAGAAAAGAAAAAAACCCTCCCCCTCTGCTTTCCGGTTTTCTTACCGAACCCCCCGTGTTTCCCTTATTTCAACTCCGACGTGTCCTCCGTTGAGCGCATCGCAGAGGCTTCCCTGCGCTCCTCGCCAATGTGAAGCCAGGAAGAAAGAAAGAGTCGGCAAGCCGCAGTTTAAACATTTCACCGTCGCTCCTCGAAAGCACTGCGCGCTTCTTGTGTCGGTGAGTGAGAAGAAGGTGCGTGCGCGTGCGAGCAGGGGTCTATTGTTGTGAAAGGAAGACGGACGGTCTCTGAGGCCAATGGCTGAAAGGCGCAGCACCGACACTGCGAAGGGAGAACCCACAAAGATGCGCAGACAAAGCAGCAGACGTAGAGACATTGGAGGCAAGGCTGAGAAGTAACGGATTACTGTAACGTCTTACACTGAGATTCGATGCAGTTTCACGAGTGGGCTTTAGTTAACAGCACAAACAGTGTGCTGTGAACAGCGTATACTTTTAACTTATACACACCTAAGGACAAATCATCAATATTTTCAGTCTTCAGCTTCCCTCCTTATCTATTACACAGCTGGTAAATATAATGCAGGCTATGTGAGAGTAAGGTAGCTTAACTTTAGGTGCTGAAATTAAAACAACAACAAAAACAAACAAATAGCCCAACAAAAAAAAGGGGGTTCCGCTAAAAATGACTCATCTTGGTTTGATTTCGTGACGCAAAGCAATAGCCAGATTCAATAAAAGTCAACAAATTACGACATATGGAGGCGCAAGGAAACAAGGTTTGGCTGGGAATAATTATTCCTTTAGGAATATCTGTGACTTTTTCTGTCTCACGAACCCAACAATGACTGTGGGTCGGTGAGATCTGGACGTCAGGGCAACCAATGCAGGTGTATCTCATTGAAGGAGAGCGCTTGACCACCAAGTGTCTTCCCCTTCCGCTTTTCTTTTAACACACCGTTTGCACAAAATGGGGCAAGGCTCCGCTGTCACGCCCTCGGCCAGGCGCTGGCCATGGTGCTGCCGCTGCTGCAGCATTTCACATTTCCACGCACTGCTGGTAACAGTAACTTTGTTGACTGAAAAGATTCTGTCTTTGTTGTTGGCGCTTAAGAAAATAGAATATAATGTATAAAAAAATACTGAAATAAGAAAAAAAACAAAGAAAAAAAACTCACGGAAGCTGTTATAGCTGCAATGGGTGGGCAGATATCATATTAAACCCTATGGAT
>JASGAU010368961.1:0-27543 GCA_030220045.1 Australoheros facetus
TTTAAATTGGTTTGATGTTCCGAAACACTTAAGTGTGACAAACATGCAAAAAAACAGGAAATGAGGAAGGGGCAAACACTTTTTCACACCACTGTATGCATAAAAGAAAATTGAACTGAATTGAACACACCTGTTCTTTACCGCCACACCTATTGGTCTGTCTGAATGTCCACCTGTCTGAAAATCAAACTGTCCATGTATCCATCTGTTTACCTCAGCAGTTCCTCATCGTAGGCGTCGGGCTCACAGGGGAAATCGGGGATGAAGTCCTGACTGAAGAACAGAAAGACGTCAGAACTGCAAAACAAGATGAGTCTGAACCTGCCATCAACCTCTAAAACTACATCACTTATAATTCCCAGGGCTCACCTGTAGTCATCACAGCTCCCATTGATCATGTGGTTTGTCCAATTGTGGTTTGGGCCATTAAAATATCTTGCACACAGAAAACACACATGGTGATGAAAAATCCTTCCTCAGAAACCACTACTGTTACTGCTGATACTACGACTGCTGTAATTCTAATAGAGAAGTACCTGTCATAGGAATCAAGAGAGTTGGCAAGAGACATCCTCCTCAGTGGCCTTCTGAATACACAGCGAGAAGTGGACCAGTCAGACCAGTACAACTGGTGGGCTACAACCAGTACTACAAACTGTACCACTAACTGCTCTACAGGGGCACTTAAGCTACACACTGATTACAACTTGGACTATAACCAGTACTACATTCAGTAATCAAGCCAGCAGTATAAACAGTACTACAATTCGGAGCTGCAGTGGCAGAATCAGTGAAGAAGCAGAACTAAAGGGTGCACCAAAACTCTGCAACCCAGTACAACATCCAGCAAATTAATAAAGTAGCCAGTTCTACAGCCAGAAGCAGAACTAATACTTAAACAGTAATAAAGAGAACTAAATCAGCTTCTAAAACCTTTGATCAGATCTACAATTAAGTATGCAACCTGTTTCCTGATTCAGACCTGTTCATCAGCAGCAGAAGGGTGGGGTTTACCTGACCCTGACCCACCTGCTGCAGTCTGACAGTATATTTACTGATTATTCATTGATCAGTTTGCAGATTTCTAACAAGATTAAATGATACAGGATGCATGCTGAGTAGCTGGTGTCCAGTCAGGTATATTCCTATGCGTTAATTACCTGTCCAGGCTGCTGTATTGGGTGGCGTCAGAGTATGCTCGGTTCAGTTTGGAGCCCTGCAGCAACCGCACCGCATCCTCACGATATAATGGGTACAGAGGGTTACCGCTGGCAACCAGATGTCAAAGGTCAGAGTTGCATGAACAGAACAGTCTGAATAAAATTAAGGTAAACCCTTTAAGAAGACCACTGGCTGGGCTCCAAAAGATAGATAAAAGTTCAGATAAAACTCTTGAACACTTATTATTACAAAAGTGCCAGCATTTTATTCGGTTCTGTTGGCTGTCACTGCGTGGAAAGGATTGGGACACAGCCACATGGTAATTATTAGCTTAGCTCTCTGCCAAGTCACTAACAGCAGGCTTCTTCTCCTGTCTCTCCAGCACTTTCCTGCTCTGTGTGTGCAATGTTTATTTATTACCTCCTTTAGTAATAACAGAACTTGTAATAAATGTAGCCTATTTGTAGCTTTGGAGGCCAGGCTTAGTAAAGTGGAGACCTATCTCCGCACCCTGGAAAATCCTGTAGCTAGCCAGGCCCTTGTAGCCTCTGCGAACCAAAGTAGCTTAGCCACTGTTATCTCTCCCCCAGCAGATTCCAAGCAGCCGGGAAATCAGGCTGGCTGGGTGACTGCGAGGAGGAAGTGTAGCCCTAAACAGGAGCCCCCAGTACACCACCAACCCATTCACATCTCTGATTATTTTTCCCCACTTGTGACACATCTGCCAAGGAACAAACTCTGGTTTATGGTCACTCTGTTTTGAGAAACATGAAGCTATAGACACTAGCAGCCATTGTTGATTGTCTTCCAGGGGCACCCGGTTACATGAATCGGAGGTCATAAATTTAATATTAAATCAGTGTGTAACTTTGCCAAAACAATGTCAAAGGAAACTTTCTGGGGGAAACCTGGTCTTGTTAGAAGAGATGGCATCCATCCCTCTTCGGATGGAGCAGCTCTCATTTTTAGAAATCTGGCTGAATTTATCAACCCACCCAAAAAAGTGAAGGAAGCAGAGATGCAGCCTTACATCCTCTCTGCAGCTTCTCTCTTCTCTGCCACCCCCCAAAACCCCATAGAGACTGTGTCTGCTCCCAGACAACCAAAATAACAACCAAAAAAATGTGTTTTGGTATGTTTGTCTGTTTACTAACAATATTATAGCAAAATTACCACACCAATTCATACCACTAGATCACCTCATTAAATTTTTTGCCATAATTGGGTCAATGTCAGAGGTCAGGTTTGACTGAAAATCTAATGAATGCAATAACTCAAAAACAATGGCACCTAGGATGTTCAAATTCACACCACAGATGCATCTAGTAAAAATTCAAGGATGAGTTCAAATTTCTGTGACCTTGAGCTAACCCTTTAACAATCCTGGATTTTTCTGGCAAATTGTTTTGAACTCGGATACGGGCCCTAGTATTGTCAAGGGGCTAAAGGTCAAGGTCAGGCTTTATACAGGAAGAAGAATGAGAGAGCATATCTCTCTCTTTCTTCCCTTTTCCATTCTCTTCGTTGGCTGCCTATTAAATCCAGAATAGGATTTAATAGGCAGGATACATAGACTGGGGGGCAGAGCCTTCAGCTTTCAGGCCCCTCTTCTATGGATCCAGCTCACCCTCTCTATTTTTAAGATTAGGCTTAAAACTTTTTTCTTTGACCAAGCTTACAGTTAGGGCTGGATCAGGGGACCCTGACATAATGTTCACGTATAGTCACTCTTTTGTATAAGCTCGAAAAGGATAGAGAAAGATGTATGTTTATGGGGAAAGACCAACAACCTCACAGAAAAAAATTATCTCCTACAAGCTCTCACAGCCATGAGCGCTTTGAAATACTTTGACAAATAGTGTAGTTTTATTGCAGAGTCAAGCATTAACTTCATGCTGTAGAATGAGACAACTAACCCACCTCTCACTGTTTTCTCTGGCTACCCGCACATCACATCTAGTCTTGTCACATCTTGGCGAGAGGCAGGGTACACCCTGTACAGATCGCCAGCCTGTCACAGGGCCAACACAGAGAGACAGACAACCATTCACACTCACATTCACAATTTAGAGTGACCAATTAACCTAACCCCTGTAACTGCAAGTCTTTGGACTATGGGAGGAAACCGGAGTACCCGGAGGAAACCCAGGCAGACACGGGGAGAACATGCAAACTCCACACAGCGAGAGGTCCGGACCAAGGTGGAATTGAACCCAGACTTTCTAGACCTTCTAGATGTCATTCTAGCTGTGAGGCAGCAGTGCTAACCACCACGCTACCGTGCTGCCTGCATTACCGGTTTCTCATCTTTGATTCTGTGGGCATGTTTTTGAAAGGTTTTCAGTTTCTCAGTCAAACTGCTCTGAAACTCCAACACACACAGCTGGTTACCTGTGAGGAGGCGGCTGGCTCGGTGACCGTGACCTCATTCTGACTATGTCGGATCGGGAGCAGTGACTGGGAGAAATCACCTGCTCTGGCACTGAGAGTGTGGAGCTATGGAAGTCCCGTCCATTCTGTCTGTAGTCTGCACACAGAGAAACAGAGCAGGAGTTCAGTCATCAACCCTGAGTGAGTTCTTTTATAATGCATTATGCAGCACCAATTCATTCATATCATAAAGCTCGGAGCTTCTCCATTGATTTCTTGTTAACAGTTTGAGGAGCATATGAAATTATTCAAGCCTTGTGTGTCACAGCAACATGTTTTTAATGGTTTTCATTTTAGCCAGAGCATATTTTCGCCTGCATGCTTTAACATGGAGCTGCAGCGCATGATGGGATATGGAGTTCACCTGATATCACCCCAATGCCATCTTCACAGTCGTAATCTGAAAACTCGCTGTCACTGATCCTCTGAGACCCTGCAGATGGAGAGAGGGAGGACATTTAAGCCTGTAAGCAGCTCATCTTTAATCCTCTACAGGAAGGTCAACAAATCTAACCCTCCCAGAATGAACAGCAAGAGGACAAACCAGTTTACACAGGAGCAATAAATGATGTTAACCCCAGACTCCCTGAAACTTTCACAGATCCTGGACCAGAACCCTTTCATCCAATTCTGAAGGCTTTAAAGGACGTGTGAAATTTAGCAGCATTGTGATAGTCACCGTATAATGTGACTGGATACTGAAATACATTGTCTCGTCAAAGATAAATTTGTTGGTCACACAGAGTGCAGCAGTTTTAAACCTGACCAGGATGAATGCAATGAGTCCTGAAAGTGTTGCAGAGAGGTGGGAGTTTGATGATTCAAGGATGCACGTAAGCTAAAAGAGAATATAGATGGCGTCATGAAAGTGTCTGAATGTACCAAAACACAATCAGTCTGACAGGATAACTCCCAGTCTGCAGACTATTCCAGCATGATAGCATCAGAACTAGGCTGCCAACACACAAGAGTATCGAAAGATGTGATGAACATGTCGCCTGACCTCATCTTCAGGGTGTTTTAAAGAGAAAGGCAGTGCAAAACAACCATTCCAACAAAGATCAGCTGGAAAAATAATGCAAAAAGCAATATCTGTAGAAATCTGTGCAGCGGTGATCTCTTCCATGTTGAAGAATATGAGTCTCTCCTCAAAAATGAAACTGGACATAACTGTTATGTGGTGCAGTTACTTTAAGGAGATACAGTGACAGCGAACACGTCTATTCTTCTATTTATTTTTCTGTTGTGCACTCCATATCAGGGGTTATTTTATTTTGTTCCACAGAGCCATACGGATTTAGATTAAATAAATAAAGACTCACACACTGTGTTTCATTTCAAATATCCAATTATAGGTTACAATGAAAATATCAATGACATAAAAAAAATGCACCATTTAAACTAGCCAACATCTTGACCAGCTGTCTGATATGCACCACTGCATAGGTTTTCATTGTTTTCATTAACCTTAAGATCCCCAACCATAAACTGTGTCCTGTTTTTATGTTTTGATTTCCTTTTAAGAAGTTGTGATTTGGATTGAAATGGGCTGACCAGGTGTGCTCTGTATATACAGATTTCTGGAGGACTCTAGGTGGTCCTTTAAAATCACCAAGGTGCTGTAAAGAGTCTCTAAAATTGGAATTTCCTTAAATTCCCACTTCAGGAATCCTTGAAAGAACTACTGAGCACCATCAGCACAAAACTTTGCTACTGCTAGAACCTCAAGCTAACTCCTCCTGGTACACCATCAAAAATCTCCAGAGCCCTGCAAGAAATTCCGGAACTCTCTTGAGAACCTGTGACACCTTTATCAAGAACCCATGGAACATTCTAAGGAAATCCAGAACCTCTTCATGCACAGTTTGACACACCTTCAACTATTACATAGAACCCAACAACTGTCTTGATGTACTCTGCTCAAAGACTCAGGGATCCGGGCAGCTGGTTATATTGTAGTCCCTCAAAGATTAAATGCTAAACCGTCCAGCTATAAGCAGCTGAGGTACAGATTCTCTGAGTCCTACATTTGATTTAGCTAAATAATCTCTTTCATTAGAGATTCCTGCCTGGGAACTTGTATGATGACATCATCAAACAGGGCTATATCGCACATCCATTTTCACAGAATGAATGAATGAATGAATGAAGTTATGTTGTAAATACCAAACAGCATAGGAAGCAGTTAGCTTAGCATCACACAGGGAAGTGCCATAGGAGTCAGCATTAGCAACAGAGGGTCAGAAGCACACACACACACACACACACACACACACACACACACACACACACACACACACACACACACACACACACACACACACACACACACGTGTTTTTACCTGAGTTATAATAGGGACCTTTGTCTAGCAAAGCATCATGGGTGATTAAAAGTAAGTTAAAACAAAAGGAAACAAACAAACAAAAAAACATGTTAACAACAAAACATGACAAACTAAAGACAAACAAACGAGAAGACTTTAAAAAGAGAAGTTCAGAACACTCAAACTGTCAGATGGATGGTGTTGGACTGGATCAGCCAGAGGGTGGTTCTGCTGTGATTGGTTTTGGGTTGTTACAACTAATCACACTGGAACAAGCCCTACCCAACATGCTTCCATTGCAAGCTTTTCTAAAGTTGACTTCAAGGGTGTCCACACAGGAAGACACCAGCAGCAATGTGGCGAAACCATTGTTAATCAAATCCAGCATCTTGTAGCGAACGTGAAATAAGTGCTAGTGAAGAAAAGGTGCATCTTGAATTGTTGTTGTTTCTTTCTTTTTTACTATCAATTGAATTGAATTGGGATTACGATTTTTGTTTTGTTTTTTCTCTACTCAGTTTTGCCACGTTGAAGTTAACCTGAGAGGAGTTGAAGGATCTTTTACTGGCTCGTCACTTCTCTGTTTGGATTATTTTGAGCATGGCCAGTTGAACCAGCAAGATAAAAGAAAAATATTAAAACCTGGCAACAGTAAAAGCACCCTAAAAACCATCCCAGCTATGGGCATACATGAAGAAGAACAGGTTGAGGATGATGAAGAGCAAAAAGATCCTGGGGAAGATGAGAAGGTGAGAGAGTAGGTTCTCTACCTCCGTGGTAAAGGAATACAAGCGACCAAACAGTTCCGACCAATCAGAGCGCTGCATTTAGCAACATGTGAGCTCACAGATCAAACACGCACGATACAGTGAATATACAGTGACGTGGAAACAGTAGAATCATACTCATTTACCTCAGACACACAGCTACACGTTGCGCCAGGTCACTCGGCTCTCTAAAATTATTCTCTTCCTTTTCACATGTGATCTCAACTCTGCCAGCAAGAGCTCAAACCGTCCCACTGACATCCTGAAATATGCGCGAAAGTGGCTGTGATGCAGCTTCAACTCCGGGATCAAACCATGAAACTTTCTTGTGAGTTGGATGAAGCTAGAATCTCTGTTTCTTCTTTCTCTTGTTTAGAAACATCAGGATCTCATTACATCATTGCTTGATAGGCTACGGAATCCAGGGATGCATATTTTGCACGGGACAATGAAACTTCAACAAACTTGGCATCCTTGAAGAATCAGTGGGATCAAGACAAGCTACGGAGTGGTGGTCCTTACCCGTTCATATGAATGGGTAAGTGTGTCCAAACTTTTGACTGGTACTGTACTTTCAGTTACACCTGAGATACTGAGATTTATGGCCATAAGTCATCCCTGATCAACATGTTATATTGTCTTACACCATATTTCCAAAAGTATTCACTAATCTGCATTTGAACTTAAGTGATATTCCATTCTTAATCTATAGGGTTTAATATGATGTTGGCCCCACCTTTGCAGCTATCCTTCCTTAGTACATAAGTAAGTAAGTTAAGTTTATTTATTTTCACAGACAAAAAGTCACAAAGCGCTGTACAATAATTAAAACACAGTTGTTGAGTTGAAGCTGTTAACTCAACATGGAAGGCTTTCCACAAGGTATTGGAGTGTGTTTATGGGAACTTTTGACCATTCCTTCTGAAGTGTATTTGTGAGGTCAGGCAACTGTCACCTGAAAGTGAAACAACCAATCCCAGCAGAAAAGAGCATTCCTTTGGTTGATCCATCTAACAGACACCTTAAGAAAATCTGTGATGCATTATGTGAGGTTTTAAGGTTGATTGTGTGTGTCAGTGTGCATGTCTCACTCTGCAGCCTCCTGCTGCTGTGTGTGGGCTCAGCCTGCAGTCCTCTCCTCTGCAGGTAGGGGGAGGCATTGGGCAGCGGCAGAGAGGAAACATCATGAAGCTGCAGTTTATACCAGTGAGGCTGATCGTCCAGCAAAGCTGACTCCATCTCTATCAGCACCTGAGAAGAGGACAGGAGAACACATGCAGAACATGCAGAGAATGTACAGAGAACACTAATATACAGAGTATGAGGTGAGGACATGGAGAGAATGTATAGAGAACTGGGAGCAAACACATGCACATGTTTTAAGATTTTCAGTGGTCCTTTAATACTAGAACCAGAGAGGGGGCATTGTGATCCCCTTGGCATTTAAAAATTCGGTTAAAATAAAACCCCACCATCTCATACTTCATCGATCTTCCTAAAATGGGCTTATTCATCTGTGAGTTTTGGGATGTCTGGGACAAGAAGAAGAAAAAAAATTACAACCACTTGTACCTAGAACCACCAAGGATGTCATACTAACCCTGTACAAATAAATATAAAACAACAATTGCTGCATGCCTGCTTGCCCAGCAACATGTATTTTTAAACACATTTTGACATGAAGGCTGCAATAATATAAGCTATCTATCAGAGTGGGATCAGAATGGGGTCAGAGTAGGACGGTGTGTGACGAGGCACGTGGAGAACTAGGTGAGTTGCTGGCTGTGCAGAGCTGCAGGGGAAACATAGCTAAACTGAGCAGTGACTCCAGAGTGTGGAGAACTAATCCAAGCAAATAAAGAGTGAAATCCAGAGCAGAGCAGCAAAACTGGACGAGTTTCAGGCCTAAGCAGCAGAGCTGAGGAGCTAAAGCTGCTATTGAGGCGGAGCAGAGTGAGAAGCTGCAGGTCTGGTGAAGTGGAGGCAGTTGTGGATGGTGATAACTTTCACTATTGTACTTTTACACTAATGAATTTATTAAAATGTGTTTATTTTGTTGTAGCTGACTGTGAGGTCAGTTTTAAAATTAAACTCCTAAAACCTAATTTTAAATACTTATTTTGTCAAATCTTACTACCCCCCCGGCATTTCTAGTGTTAACACAACTGAAGCATTAAAGGTTCTTTGTTTTCTGAGTTTTCTCCATATGTTCTCCATGAGTTGTTCACATGTTCTCACCTCTCCCAGAAACTGGCTCTCCTCCTCTCGGACTCGAGCCTGGTCCCAGACCGTCAACTCCAGCATGCGCTCTCTGAACTCACGCCGATGAACCGGAGAGTACATGAAGGTCTGGTTCCACCGAGGTTCCAGTGACTTCTTCACTGTCTTTGTCCGCCGCTTACTCTTATCACTGTTAGAAGAGGAAGGAACAATCAACACCCAATCACAGAGCAGGATCCACTACTATAGAGGATGCCAGTAGTTTTACAGTTCTACAGAAGGACCACCTGACAAGGAACCCATAAATCCATCCATAAAACTCTGGTTTCGGATTGTTTTTTTCACCTTCTGTCTGGCAGGAAATAGATCTTGACGTATGGGTTACGGGGTCGGCCGTCATCCCGAGCAGGAAGTTCTTTGGCTCCGAGAACAGTAACGATCAGCTGGTGGCCGACTTTATCATACCATAGCTTCACCTGTAGAATAACACAACACCATCATGAGAACCCTATATTGATACAAATGAAGCCTAGAGAACAACAAACAAATTACAAAGAAAGCCCAAAGAAAAGGAGCTCCAGTCATCAGGAGAAGATAACCTGCAGAACAGTGATGTTAGTACAGCAGAGGCTACAGAATAAACCCAGCTACAAATGCAAACACACAACAGAACCAATTACCACCTCAAAAAACAGCCACAGAAGCCAAAACAAGGCCACAGAGAACCAAGTGAGCCCTGTAAAACACCAGGAGACTGCTAAAGAAAACACAAAGAACCCAGTGAGGTGATAACCAATACGGAATGTGAAAATTTTAAGAACCTGTAATTGTAATGGAACCCCAAGGAACAGCACAAAGAGCCGCAGTGAACATGTAGGACTCTAATACAGAGTCAAGACCCCTGAAATAAACAAAGGAAACTTAGAGACCAGAACTTTTAGAACACAAGGAAAGTTCTGCAAACCCCTGAACCCACATAAGCCTTACATAACAGAATCATAGAACTACAGTTTAACGCAGGGGAACTCTAGCAGATAACAGAACTTTATGAATGGAAAAATACTGAAGTTATGGGACCCAGTTGAGCATCCATTTTAAAAGAGGCAGAACCCCTTGTAACGGAAAAGAAACCCTTTAGACTGGAGCACTTTTCTTCTTCTTCCTGACCACTCAGAACACTTTAACTACAAGTCACGTTTTAGAATTGTCTCTAAGCTACATGGAGCATGAGCCGAATCATTTAGAACAGCAATGGATACTCTCAGAACCCTTAAAGCAGAACCCGAGAGTACAAGCAGAGGAACTCTTCAGAACAGAGTAATGACTATTTGAAATCCTACAGAACAGAGGACAAGAATAAAAAAATAAATAGCAGTTCTGTCGGAATTTTACTGGATTTATTAGACTGAGAACCTTGGAGGACAGCTTGGTTCTATTTCTTCTGATCTACATGTATCTACAACCTAAAAGTCTAAACTACAGAGGAAAGATAGATAAAACACGCACACCCCGCCCTGTTCTACAGTTTACCTGAATCCGGGGAACCAGAGGACGCCTGTTGACAGTCTGAAAACACACATCACCATGGAAATGCTGTTAACTGACAGCTGAGTGGCTGTGGCTGTGTTGCAGTGCATGCTGGGTAAACTTACTGAGACCTGTCCAGACAGAACACTGGGGCTCATTGGAGATGTGACAGAGATGGATGGACCAACTTTCTGAGAGTCGAAGGAACTGGAACCTTAAAATTGAAAAGACAAATTTAGAGTCAGCAGGAACCTCGTTTACCATTTGTTCTATGGAGGTTCTTGATGAACAGAACAGATGCAGTATTTGTTTTTTTTATAAACTCACTGGAGTCCAACTGGACATGGGTGCTGTCTGCTGATCTGGAAACATCTCTGAAGAATATGGAATGAACAACAATCTGTTACTATGATTTTCTAAGAGAACAGAACAACCTCAGAAGCATTTTCTGCCTCTCAGCTTGATCAGAGACCCACCCTATCGGTCGACACACCACCAGCTCCACCTGTGGTTCTTGTTTAGACTCCAGGATGATGTTGTAGACCTCATTGAATGTGGCTCCCTGAAGAACCCGACCATTCCACTCAAGAACCTGATCTCCTAAAGCACAGGAGAGGAAAAAAAAAAGTCTAATCAATCTAATTTTGAACTGTAATCTCTTCTGGTTGCTAGGAGACATATTTCAGCAACCTCTGACGCAGTGAACAAAGTAAGCCCTGCCACAACTCAATCACAGTAATCAATCATTAACTGTAATCAATCACAGCCAATCAGACACCACTGTTTATTCTATATCTGTCACAATCAGTCAGTGTGTTTACCTGGTCTCAGGTGTCCCACAGTGTCAGCCAGACTACCTTTTTTCACCTTAGTGATAAAAGCACAGAGACGACCAGAGTCTGTCATTTTCCCCCCGACAACCTGCAAATACATGGACCGTGAGCGAGGCACCAAACTCTTCAAGAAAGGATGAGGATGAGGAGCAAGAGAAAAGGAAAAAAGTAAAAAGAACAGAGTAGAAACAGTAGAAGAAAGCAGAAGCAGAAGAAGCAGGAGGAGGTCACCTTGAGTCCCAGCAGTGCTCCTGTGTCCACAGGAACAGTTCCATCTTTCATCCTCTTGTTCAGCAGAATTCGACCAATCAGACGCTCTCCATCCTTGGACGGTTGCCATGTCACCGGCTGCTGATTATTCACAATGGAAACATGGTTACTTAGCAAAAGCACCAAATAACAACAGTTCACACCAATGAAAGATAAAATACCATTAAGTTATTGATCAACATGGAGGGCAGGGTTTATTTGATCGTTTACTTGAGGGGTAGGGTTTGGACCTACCATAGACATGGGTGCAGGCTCGCCATGCCAGGAACCATGATCCCACCATTGACTGTCCATGTCTCCTAGTAACCAGAAGAGGTCACAGTTCAAGTCTTAAAAAACAACAACTTTGTTTTAACCTTTAATCTAAATCTGATTTGTGGTTTTAAGTAAATAAGAGTCAGGATTAATAACATGACTCCTCAGGGTACAAATCCAGGTAGATCCACTTTATAGAAAGCTGCAGCAGTTGACAGCAAGCGTATGCTTTTTTTTTTTTTTTCAAACCTTTATTTTATCAGGTAAAATGTTTGAGAACCAGTTCTCATTTGCAAACATGACCTGGCATGTTGAGTTCAACTTCCAGCCATCCATTTTCTTGAGCTCTTATCCATTTCAGGGCCATGGGGAGTGGAGTCTACCCCAGTTGTCAGTGGGTGAAAGGTGGACTACACGTTGGACAGGTTGCCAAAGAGACATTATCAAATCATTCATGCTCACATACACAACTATGGCCAATCTGACAAATATGTTTTTGGAGTCCCTAGGGAGAACACACAAACTCCATACAAGAAGAACCAGATTTGAATCCAGAACCTTGCTGTGCTAACCACTGTGCTGTTGACTTTATTTTGGAAAACTGGATTTGCCACAGAAGATGCAATCATCCTCTTTGTTATGGTAACATTAACATGAGACTCGGAGAGTGATGTTATCAATCAGGTGCTCGATAAACTGAAAGTTGTTGGCAGCAATGAAGGAATATCAAGAGAAAGAAGATGAACGACTATTAACTTGCTGTTTCTCAGGAGAACCACATTTTACTAACATATATACACATCAGCTCTCGGTTCTGGTGTATGTCAGGCTGAGAAGAACTGAGTCACAACATGAATGTGAAGCCCATCCCTCAAAATAACTAAAAAATTGAGTCATTAAAGCAGCAAATCTTTACAGTAAGTTTTTATGGTAACCAGAATGTCAGAGCAGCTCACCTGGCTCACCATCCATTACAATTCACAGGTTCTTGCCTGTACAAAGGACAAATGTAACTTTGAACTAGCAAAAAAGCAGTCCTACATATTTAATATGTGCACTGAAAGACATAACCTGGTCAAAAATGACTCCAAGATTCCTCAGTGTTGCTGGAGGCCAAGGTAATGCCATCCAGAGTAAGTATCTGGTTAGATGCTAAGTTTTGAAAATTTGTAGGACTGAGTATATTAACCTCAGTTTGATCTGAATTTAGAAGCAGGAAATTAGAGGCCTTTATGTCCTTAAAACATTCCTGTAGTTTAACTAATTGGTGTGTGTCATCTGGCTTCATGGATAAAGCTGTATATAATCTGCATAGCAATGAAAATGTATGCTATGCCTTTTAATAATACTGCCTAGGAGGCATATATAGTGTAAACAGAATTGGTCCTAGCACAGAACCCTGTGGAACTACATAATTAACTTTAATGTGTAAAGAAGATTCCACATTTACGTGAAAAAACTGTAGTCTATTACATAGATATGATTCAGATCACTGCAGCGCAGTACCTTTAATACCTCTTTAATGCTCTAATCCACATATGTCAGACTCAAGGCCTGCGGGCCACATCCGGCCCGCGAGATGACTTCATATATCTATTATGTAAATTGCGCTCCCACCACTTATACTACAAATCCCACAATGCACTGCAACAGCTGCCAGCAGGCCAAGACCTGTGCGCTAACCCGTTTTTTGTGTTGCCAATGACAGTTTTGCTTAACCCTCTCAATTGGAGGGGAAGTCGAAATGTCAAAAAAGTAACTTAAAGGGCCAAATTGTATGTTATTTTTTACATCAATTCGCGGACCGGAAGTGGGCGGGGCCGGAAGCGGCCAGGGGCTGCAAGTTTGGACACTCCTGCACTAGACAAATGAAAAACTAGTGAAAAAACTGTCAGAAAAGATGAGGGAACAAATGTCTCTGCGTTTATATGCCACTCTGCATTTAATCATTAGTTATTATTAATCCCTTTTGTCCTGTCTCCCTCCCCTTCCTGTTAAAAGGGAGTTTTTCCTTTCCCACTGTCACCATGTGCTTTCTCATAGGGGTTGTTTTGATTGTTGAGTTATCTCTGTATTATTGTAGGGCCTTTACCTTACAATATAAAGCGCATTGAGGGGACTATTTGTGATTTTGCACTATATAAATAAAATTTAATTTAACGGCTTCCACCTGTAAAACCTATTCCGGTTTTGGGGCTTGTCTCATTGTTGCCCCTCTAGTGCACCTGTTATCTGCTATTTAACTGATCAAATCAATATCCCAGACGTTTAACTGAGTTGATGCTCTACTCTGATTAAAAAGTGTTCCTTCAATTGCTCTGAGCAGTGTATTTAGGATTTAAGCATTAATTAATGGTAGAACTTCTGTGAGCAGTCTTGTATTAGTGGGATCTAATAGGCATGTTGATGGTTTGGAGGCAGTAACTATTTAAGATAACACAGAAAGATCAATCAGAGAGAAAAAATCTAAATATCAGCTGTACTGAAAGTAGCTGTATGTAAGGATATGTCTGTGAGATGGTTCTGAATAACCTTTTCACTAATGGTTACATTTATTTTGTGAAGAACTTCATCAAGTCATTACTAGTTAAGGTTACAGGAATACTCGGCTCTACAGACCTCTGACTCTTTGTCAGCCTGGCTACAGTGCGGAAAAGAAACCTGGGGTTGTTCTTATTTTCTTCAATCAGTGATGAATAGTAAGATGTCCTAGCTTTACGGAGGGCCTTTTTTTTTTTTAATAGAGCAACAAACTTTTTTCCAGGTTAAATGAAGATCTTCTAGTTTACGGTAGCGCCTGTATAACGGCTGCATGACCGCAGACACCTGTCTTGGATGGGCGTTCTGGAACGTACTTTTCGTTGTATACTTGTGTACAATGATAATAAAGTTGAATCTAATCTAATCTAATCTAATTTAGAGAGACACCATATCTTCTCCAGCTTACAGGTTATCTGCTTTAAGGTGCACATTTGTGAATTATAGCAGGGAGTAGCACTTCAGATTTGAGGCTTTTCTTTTCAGAGGAGCCACAGTATGCAAAGTCATAAGCATTGAGGATGTAACACTATTAATGAGTTACTCAACCTCTGTGGGAGTAGAGTTTGGGTAGCTGCTCTGCACTGTTAGAAAATGGCATTGAAGATAACAGTAGAGGAATTATATCCTTAAACTTAGTTACAGCAGTTCCAGAAAGCCTTCTACTGTATTGTAAATTTAAAGGTTAATGAGGAATGATCAAACAAAAGAATATCTAATGTATCTGTTCCTGAGGCTGGTCTGGACCTTCTGGATTTGCTCTGCAATTCTTCTTTATGTTACACTTGGATAATGAGACATTTTTCACCTGGAGAGTCTTCTTCACTTTGCTGGATGCTGTTTGTGATGAAGGAAAGGATCCTGGGAGCACTCCCCTCTTTTGTCTCCTCTGGATGTTCAGATTGTTTTATGTTTTTTGTTTCTCTGAATGGACCAAAATGTTGTCCTTTTCTAATGTTTACCCTTTTTCTCTGACGTTTGGTGTTTTCTGGGTAGCCCATTTCATTCAGAACACTTTTCACTGCAGTTTCAGACAGCTTCAAATTCAAATGAAACACTGGAAACAAAGGAATAACCTACAGCTCTTCATAAAACATCATCAGTTACATTTGAGCCCTTGAAAATAGGTCTGTGGATAAAAATGGCTGAAATTCCGCAATTGATGAAATGTTGATGAAAATGTTTTTGTTCAGACACGATTAAATTAAACCTCAAAGTCTGGACTTGCATTGAGTGTTCATTGTTTCATGTCACGTGTATTTTTGCGCAGTATACAGACAAAACATAAAAACCTATGGTTTCATTTACCCACTGCAGGTCACACAGGGACATCTTACAACATTCCCAAATTATATTGTTATTGTGCATCACCTGCAGTTTTTTTCCTGAAGACACCCGACAAACCTCCAACCAGTCAAAACAGGACAAGTCCAATAACACCAGATCATTGAAACATGTTCATCACAAACAAAATGTTAAAACACATTAAAGTGGTCTGAACTCTGAATCCATCAGCTCATCCAGTCAAACAGCTTTTAAATGCTGCACTTACAGGTCTGTTTGGCTGTCATAAAGGAGAAGAAGGAGGCTTCAGGTGAGCAAGAGGAGGATGAGGAAGAAGTAAACCTGCAGTCTCTGTCTCCTCCTTATTGGGTCTTTGTGTGCAGTTTGCACCGAGCTCTGCCTGCAGGTTGCAGTTCATGCCGGTTAGTAATGAGATTACTGGAGTCCAAACGCCAAGTGCATATTTAAGCCTTCAGTGTTAGCTTCTTAGCATTGTTAGAATCTACAGTTAGTTTGGTGTGGTTGGTTGGATAGCAAAACCTGAAGTTGATGGAGGTGCCTGGGTTTGGAGCAACAATGCAGCATTAACTCCACCCCCTTTCTCACACCTTTACACCAGACCAGAGTCATGGAAAAAGATCACCAAAAAAATCCAGCCATTTGGCAGCCGATCACCAGAAGTCCAGCTCAGCAAGGAGACACAGCCTGCTGGTTAAGCATCCCTCTGCACAAGGGGGTTCCACAGCACACGTGGGGAGGTTGATCTATGGTGGCGTCGTCTCCTACAATATGAGTTTCTATTCTTGTGTCTCTGCAGTGATTCTTGATAATCCACACTCTCCTCTTTTAATCCAATTAAAGTACAGCAGAGACGGTGATTCGGGCACCCAGCAGCACCAGCCTCTGGTGTTCGTGCTCTAATCTCGATCAGATGATCTGATGAGTTCTCCAGGATCTTTCAGGTTTGGTCCCATCAGGTTTGGTGGAAGTTGTACTAGTTCTTGTTTTGGTCCGGATGTTCTCAGAGTGACAGTTGCAGAGACTCTGAGCTGCTCAGTTGACTCAAGATTTAATGGGAGGAGCCAAAAGTCATCTGAGCCAATCAGAGCATATGATCTCTGACCAGGTGATTTGTGGCCCAATGACACAAAGGCAACAGATTAACTTGTCTGATTTACTGCAACTCTTCCAGCACTCATCACAAGAGCATAACAGTCATAGAAGCCTTAGTAACAGAGCAACAGAACTCCTTGTAGAATCTCTTCAGACCCAGAACACAAGACTAACCCTAAAAAACATCAATGTAACACCAATGTGAAGAGCAAAGGTAAACCACGACAAAAACCACAAAGAATTCTTCAGAGCTACAGAAATTGTTTTACTGTTATTCAACCCTCAGAGGTTCTCAGAAGAACCCTCTGATGTCAGGTAGAGGTAGTGCAGGTGAATTTGGTTGGAGGTAAAGGTAGATTCAACTGTAAGGAGATTATGACACTGAGCTAATTACAGCCAGAGAGAGAGCAAACATAGAGTCATGGCCTCTCTCTTTCTTGCAACTCACAGCCTGAAAACATCATATCACACTGGAAGTGACATGTTCCTGCAGCAAAGGTCACGTTACTACATCAGGCAATATGAAGCTGAAATACTGTGTCTGTCCACTAGGAGGCAGAAGAGCCCTCAAACAGGTCCACATCTGTGTTGTAAAGAAATTTTATTTCCAACCAAATGTTTATTTATTTACAAAGATTAAATAACCTGATGATTTGTATTACTTTTATTCTGAAAAGATCTTGAAGCGCCGCCTTTGCTTCACTTTGGATTTTTTTTCCTTGTGCTTACATGTTTTTTGCAGTTTTAAAGCAGTGATATACATGTTATTAAACTAGTTGTTTAACTACTAGCTACTAACTTTACAGCAGCGAATTATTCAACTACCTTCATATTTATCATGATTTAAGTAACTGAAATAACACACAGTGAATTGTACCACCCAGTTTCCAGAAAAGTTAGGACTCTGTAAATATAAGTAAAAAAACAGAATCCAGTGATCTGCAAATCATTTAAAGCTTATACATGACTGACGTATCAATGTAGATTCCCTGGACCCAGGACCTTCTTGCTGTGAGGCAACAGTGCTAACCAGTGAGGACTGAGGAGAACAACTGCTGCAGTGTAAAGCCAAATGTTTCTGTTCTTGTTGAAAATCTCAGCTGTTCCTTTGTGGTGTGTCTAGTTTCATGAAGCTCTGGACTGTATTCAGGTCAGCTTAGGAGCTGGAGTCTTTCTGTGGAGTCATGCTGCTGGGATACAAGCACAGTGTGGTTTGTTCATTGTCTGCTGGAATAAGAAAAAGCTTCCATGAAACCCACATTTTCTGGTTGGCAGCAGATGTTGCTCCTACATTTGGAGATATGGTTCAAGCTTTAATGGGGCCTTCACACATGACAGGTTACCCCTGCCACTGATGGTATGCCCCACATACAGCTTCTGTTCAGACCACAGGACAGTTTTCCATGTTAAATGAGCATGTTAAATGAAGGTGGAGATGCTTTTGGATCTTGTTTCTCTGTTCTTTGCGTGGTAGAGTTTGAACTTCATGGGTGGATGCAGTCCAGCCCAGCAAACAGTCTGAAGTCGGTTGAAAGTATTTTTGTGATGGCTATTCTTGGTTGAAAATATATGCAAAGTAAACGTTATGCTGACATCAGCTGGATGTGCTCTTGAATGTTATCGTGATGTCAGGTTGGACTTTTTTAGATTTTTCTTTAAACTTAAAGGAACTAAATATTTGCCAGTGAGAGAGGACTGAGAAATATTTGGGCAGGAAAAATGCCTCAAGGACAACTAAACCTGTTGATCCCTGACTTTGAAGCCCATTTAATATCTTACCAAGATAACTGACCATAAATCACTCATGTATGATCTACAATTACTAAAGTGAACAATTATAGATTCAAAACTTTGTTTCTACTGACGATATGCAGATGATACTTTGATTTACCTATTTAGCCCTCTGCTCTGATTCGCAGGTTATTTCAGGGAAATCGTCTGTTCTGATTCAATGCTTTTAGCATGTAGCCATCTAGCCTCATGCAGCTAACTGTTAATATGTAGCCACCTAGATTTTATTTGGGTTTTGCAGTCACATGACCACTAAACATGTAACATTAACTTGTCTGCCATTTTGAATGTGGGATACTGTAGAGTTAAATGAAAAAGACCTATGGACAACCACTGATTACCAGAGGTGGCAAAAATAGAGACATTATATACTTTAGTAGCAGTACAGATAATTGTGTTAAATATTCTGGTAAAAGTTGAAGTACTGATTCAACTAATTTACTCAAGTAAAATTGAAAAAGTACAGGCTCTGAAATGTACTCAAAGTAAGAAAGTAAAAGTAACTCTTTGAGGACGTTTCTTCCAGCTATTTTTGCGCAAAGCTAAATGAAACCTTCTGCTATATTAATGTAATAATAAAACAATATTATTACATGAGAATACAAACTTTATTTCAATCTAAATTCTAATTCTAATGAATGCGCTGAGCTTGAACATTGTTATATAGATCATGAGTGGAAAAAAAAAAATGTTTTTAAAAGCTCTATTTGCTGTTACCTGTATTACAGATGGATGACTCTGCCTTCCCTATACAGAAAAATTAGTATAATCAGGGGTTACAGTGGGATTCAGCAGGTGGAGGAACCCTAAGATCGGATGTAGGGGCTCAGCGTAGGAAAAAGAATCACAACTCAGCTGCTGCTGTTCTGAGGTTTACTGCTCTTTGTGGATTTATACAACTGAATTCACCATATCACGTCCAATGTGGTGGACAACTCTCGAGGAATGTGCGCACTGAGTGACAGTGTTGGCTGAGTGATTTAGCATATAGCCACTTACTGTCAGGCTCGTCAGCGCTGGTGTATTCAGGTGTGGTAACAAGATCCTCCTCTGAGCTGCTGAAGCTACCAATCACATGCATCTTCCCTAAACGCCGTCCCCTCTGTGCTGCACTCTCACTGCCTGGCATCCTCTTTAGGGCAGAGCTTGGGTCCAGTAGTTGCTGGGATAATGGGCTGCAGCGGGAATATGTTGGGCTGATGTGATTGGCTGCACGGTCCACAGAGTATGACCTCTGACCTCCAGATTCAACCAATCCCTGACGGAGAGCTGAGAGGGAAATGAATCAAACCGAACACCACCTGATAATATAATAAGGTGTGAGCACATGGGTGGCCATGTTCTTACCCGAACGCCTCATGGTCAGGTGGTCGGGTTCTGCGGTTGCTAGGGAGACGTCACTGTGGCGGCGCTGGTGGCGGACCCTGCCGACCTGAGCTAACATCCTCATGGTCTCCTCGCTTGGCTGCGGTTTTACTGGGTAACGGGCAAGGTTTGGGTCACTACGGTAACGAGCCTGAAATTCCACCTCCTGCTGCCGCAGCATCTCGTGGTCATCCTGAACCTGGTCTAGAGGGTAATCCTGACCAGAGGGACGAGGAAGGTGAACATCATCATTATCAGTTTTGCTGGTGCCCCCTGAAGGCTGCAATGTTTATTACAGCTCAACAGCCATTATTATCACTTTATAACACAAGTAAGTCATAAATAAGCTCTAATTAAATAATTAATAAAAATATAAAACAAATAAAAATTGAAAAACTTATTTAATGTATTATTTAACGTGTGTTTTAAACAGTTTTTTGTTTCATTTTATTTTATAAAAAAATAAAGTACTAAACTCTTTTCAGCATCAAATCCGACTTTTAACCAAATGTTAAAAAATATTAAAATAAAAACTATTTACAAGAAACGCAAGTAAATAAATGAATTCCACCTGTCATCAAACTCACCTGTGAGTGCCAGCGACCTCGTCCATCTCTTATTGGTTTTCTGCGGGCCTGTAGCTCCTCCTCCCTGTTACCACGGCAGCGGTGTGGGGATCGAGCACGGTGGTCCACGGCAAGGTCAGAGGGTGAACGAGACATTCTGCTCCCCCCACCATTGTAATATGACCCAGAGGAGCGCCGCCTCCTGTCAGTCACAGAGAGTGGTCCAATGAGAGAGGAGTAGGAGGAGTCTGTCAGCCAGCTGATACAAACGGTAACCAGGTTCTACACAGAACCAGAGCCTAAGGAACCCACTAAGTCTGTGGAGATCTATCATTATTATTATTATTAGCAGTAGCAGTAGCACTATGATTAGTTTATGAAGTTCTTCATGTTCAGACTTCCTTTTTAATCAGCTTGTTTCACAGCTTTTTTTTAAACCAGCTGTCAACTTTTAAAAAAAAACTCTTAATAGTAATAAGAAATACATAATTTAAGAAATTCTACTCATGCTCTGTGTTTATCACCATAAACTCTGACCTCTGTGAGTCTGTGAGTTAAATCCTGATCCATCAGAACCAAAACCATCAGCAGACATACAGCCAACATCAAAACATTAAAACACAACAGACTCAACATTTACAAGTATCAAAATATCAAAGCACTGGTTAAACTGATTAATGGTGAAAGTGAAGCTGATTTATGATCAAAAAAGTTTGAATCAGTACTTAAAGCTTTAACTATGTGCATAGGGAACACAAAGAAACTCAGATGTGTACTCACATGCAGTCAGTCTGAGTGCAATTGTACACACATATTTTAAATAAAGGTTTTCTAGCCGTTGGAGGTTTGAAGCTTCATGTCCACCGACACATTGACACACTCAGCAGGTTTATGACTGATATGGAGCACACCGGAAGCTCCTCCCACTCCCTGACTCCACCTACACAGGAAACGACATCACTGCTGCTAGCCTGCAGGCTGTATTTAGCAGCAGCAGTAATCCTCTGCAAGATGCAGGATGATTAATCTGTTAATCTGATTAGAGGGTGTGTGTGTGTATGTGTGTGTGTGTGTGTGTGTGTGTGTGTGTAGGAGGGATGTGGGGTCCTCTCTAATTAACAACAAACTAATTAAATGTTTAGAGTTTAAGTGGACTGGTTCTTATATAGTGCTTTTCTACTTTACTTGAGCACTCAAAGTATAAGTATGATGAGCAGCCTGCAGACACAGCTGAGGGTTAAATGACCTGGGAAGCAGATGATTTAACTGTGTTTTTGTTTACTGAAGATAAATAATATAAATTAAAGCTGCAAGCAGCAATGAGAGGGCCCTTGTACCTTGACGCACTTTGAGGTGTGCCACGGTCGAGACGGGCTATGGTTTGTGCGTGCTCAAGGTGAGAAGTGTCACGCAGTTTTTGTGCCATTTAGCTACTGAATGCCTCATATGCCCACTATGTGGCGATGGTGAATGCCCACTAATTACATGCCATGCTGCTGTATATAATATGTGGACCCACCAATGGAAATTTCATGCTCATGGGATCATGATTATCAACATACTGCTGATTTCCTGTTGCCACTAGGTAGCGCTATGAGTGTGATCTTATATTGGCATATAGATGTCTCTAGACAGAGACTCTCATCAAGCATGTGAAGTTTGGGACAGCTTTGACCATCTATGCTTCAGATATACAGTATCATGTCTTGTGGCGAGTGATGGAAATTTGGCGTTCTGCCACAAACATGCCCTTTGATGAAAACTGAAAAGCTTCACAATTTAGCACCACCAAAGTCTTTAGATTCAACTTACCAAAGATCATGTTGAGGTGATAAAATCTGGAAGAACTGTTTGTGGTAAATGGCAAAAAATGCCACCAAAATCTCTTTAAAATCAAAATGGCTGACTTCCAGTTGGGTGTAGGGCATCGCTCCAAGTGGATTTTTTTATGTGTCCTGACAAGTTACATATTTGTAAATTTCATATAAGTCAAAGACAGTGGTGGGGCTCATCTTTTACAATTTATAGGTGGTGTTATAATGCCATTTTGGAATGCCCGAACCAATAAAATAAGTAAATTTTCATCAGATCTGATGCATATGAAAAATGTCATGTTTTTGAGCATGGTTAGGACTTCACAAATGCAATTCCTTTGCCTGAATAATAATAAATGGAGTTGTTACAATAGGGCCTTTTCACTTTTAGTCCTTGGACCCTAATAATGAATAATACTCACCACTCTGTGGCACCGTTGCTCAGGGGTCCTGTGGCACCCAGTGGCCCTTGTCTTGGTGGGTGAGGAGCCCCATGAGAGCTGTGGTTGATGGACAGCGTTTCAGGACAAAAGTCTCCCAACTGAGTGAGAAACTCCTGCTGCTTCCTGCACACGTTACACACCCACATCACCTGGAATACACACACACACACACACACACACACACACACACACACACACACACACACACACAGTTTGTTTATTACAAACACATGTAAGAGACTGCTGTTGCCTGATTGGCTGGTTTCCCTTCAGATGAGATTGTTGGGATGTTTTACAGATCATGTGGCGCCCCCTGCTGTCCTAACATAACAACCACAGACAAAGCTTCACACGTCTTCTTTTGATGTGAAAAAGCTGCTGGATTTCCTAGACTGTCAGCTTTGAGACTGAAAGGATGGGGTATTCCCTTTTCAATGAATCACAGAAACCTGATTCGCAAAGTTTGTGGCACACAATTTACTGCAAATTGCACTAAAGAAGCACATCTTATGCGTGATGAAGTTGTGATAGTTGCTAGTAGGAATGTTTATTTATTTTGAATAAGAGCAGGAGAACGAGTCACTAGTTATCACTTTGGGTGGATGGCTCAAAGCTGTAGGCACAGCGCTTACACTTTGACTCTAAAACTTTTCACTCAGTCCTCACATTGAGTTTTGAGAGCCAAGGCCCTGCTCCTCAATAATACTGGCATCTTATTGAAACAGAGCAGAAACTGACTGATCTAAGTTTTCTTTTTCTCAACAGCGAGTGACTTTTTTTTTTCTGTTGAATCTGTAATGAACCAAAATGAAAAAAATTGAAAGTAACTGTATCCATTAGATTAATGTCTGAATGTGAAAATACGTGAATTGCTGACAAAAAAAAAAAAAAAAAATCACAGATGGATGCAATATTGCACATGGCACAGTCACAGCATTGACAGCTCGTGATCAGACGGTAAATAATGTCAGTTGTTCCACACAGATTTCAGTTTGTAAGAATGCAGCGCTCCTCCGGATAAACCAAGCTCTCCACCCGTTTAATTCACAGAACCCTTTGCATAAACATATTGATTCTCCTTCAGCCTCCTCTTATTGAGCTGCACTGCCTCACTGTTTTCAGAGGGAAACACATGCATGAAACTTGAGCTTAATCATTTTGGTTCTTAGTCCTTCCACTCTCTCCCTCAGCTCCCTCCTCAGGTCTGCTGGTTTTGGAGCTGCTAATTTGCGCTGCTCTTGGCAGAATGCTGATTACTAAATACAGAAGTGAACTGACTAGGTCTTTGCATATAAATTATACACTGTTAACAGATCACCCTGTGCTTGAAGCTTCACAATAATTTGCCCCACTTAAAAAAAAATTTCTGTCCCATAGCCTATAAAATGAAATACATCTTATTTTATTATATTTACCTGCTGTTTACTCATCCAGTCTAACTCCTTTCTTCTTTCTTCAGGATTTTATGACTGGAATAAAACTCTTTCATCCATCACTTATCCCAGCTGACCCAAAGTAAAAATGATTCACGATAATCCTTAAAGCTGCAAAACGACGACATACCTTACTAACTGAATTATACAGAACCTTGATTGCACTTTGATCAGTTAACATAGCTCATAATCTGGATTTAGAGAGTCTATGTAAACCTCTGTTCTTCATGCACCTGAACTGAGCTGCATTTCTGAAGTTCTGCTCCACTCTGATCTTTGACAGCAACTTTATGAATGAGGGAATGACACAGAGTGTCAATCAGCTGGTTCAGGTGCAGCAGGAAGGGAGGAGTCAGGGAGAACACCCGCCAGTCTGTTAACAGTAACTGACTCAGAGTTGACTTTAGTAAATACCTCCATTAACACACAGACGATTTTCACATCCTACCACTCAGCTGTTCCACAGATTTCAGGTTTACAGGACCCCTCACAGCCTCCATCAGTTGCTAACAGAAAAGTACACCCTCATAACTCAGAACATAGTAATTCTCCATCTGCCATTGACAAGAACGACTGTTTCTGGAGAGAAGCATGCATTTAAAACCTGTATTTACACTCTATTATTTTTGTTGGCGGTTTTCACACTCTTTTTGACCAGCTTATTTGTGCAGCTGTTTGTAGATTGTGTTACTGAAATTAATTTGCTGCGTCTGTGTAGTTTGTGCCTTGTAAGTATACCACTTGTAGAACTTCCCACTGTCAGTGTCTCATTTTTGCAAACCTGACATCATGTTTATTAAATCTAAGAAGAAAACTCCAATGTCCAGAAATGTTTGGCCACTGTTCAGCTTTCATCATTTTGTCCATGTATCACATAGCAACAGATTGGAAATGAAGCAGTTCAGACTTTCAGGTTTAATTGAACAAAAACATTTCATTAACCATTTATGAATTAGAGACATTTTTATCTACAGTTATGTATCAACTGTCAAATGAAAGCTCAAAGTCTGACCTTTAATTGTTTAATTTCAGAGTTATTAAACTGTCATTAACCAAACCATTAAACTGAAATTGATCTTGGACATTAAGCAGTGTGAAGAAAATGTCCAAAATAAAAATGTAGAAATCCATGCACTCACAGACCGACCTTATTGGCTCTCAAGGGGACACGCCCCCCGCAGCGGGCACAGAAGAGGCTCTGACAGTAGCAGCATGCTCGGCCGCAGCCGTCGGCGAACTTGGTTTTGCGACAGATACCGCAGGTTGGAGACTCTGCCCTCGCTGTCTGAGCCGCCAGAGGCTCCTCGCCCAGCTTCTTCACCTGGTCTTTATACATCTCAAACTGCTGATGTAACTTCCTGTGAGGAGGAGGGAGGGCAGAGAAAGAAGAGATCAGAGGATGACATTTGCTCCACCTGTACTGAAGTCTTAACGACCAGTGAGCCAGTTCTTCTTTGGTTCATTAAAGAGGTGGAGACAGATGTGCACGACTGGAATCTGACCTTCAGTGTCAGACTGCGACACGATGAAAAAACACTGCATCAGGTGTCTACCTGAATTGAAGCTCAGGTAAGACACACACCTGCGCTCAGGTAAGCCTATGGGTTTACTCACGTCTGCAGCTCGTTGTCTGTCGGACTTTTAACCTGCAGAACTTCGGACACGTTGGTGGCAACGTTATTGACCAACTGACTGAACCCTGAGAACGGATTCCACCTGTCCAGGTAACACAGACAGTCAGCTGACAGGAAGCACATCAGTGGGGGGGTGGGGCAGTGTGGGAAACAAGAAGTAGCTTATTGAGAAAAAGAGGCATGGCCAAGGGAGGTGCACTCTGGGGGATGAGGTACTTACAAGGACGAGGGAGGTTTCAGTTCCTCCTGCTCCCTGCCGACACAAACATGGCGATGGGAATGATGACGATGATGGCGATGAAGATGGTGATGATGAAGATGTCGATGAAATAAAATAAAAACAAAGTCAGAACAGAAACAAACTGAAACTAAAGCTTTGAATTATCAGAAACACAAAAAGACATTGAGCTGCTGAAGCACGTTTAATTCATTTCTCCTCTGTCACCACCGAGAGGGTCCGAACGCCACCACTGATCCGCAGCACGCTGATGAAGGCGAACACACAGCTGGAGCTGAGGCCTATACAGGGTTAACTGGGTTTCAGTACCACAAAAGTGGGTCACTTCTCAATGGGGCAAATCGCCATGATGCTAATGTATTCCAGAGCTGGTTAGATTAGAGACCATCCATTCCTGGAAGATCCCTCGGACCTCTGCAGGGAGAGTACGAGGGTCTGAAGTTTGCTATAGTGTCCTAGTACGTGATCCTAAAAAAGGACACCTACACTGTACTTGCTGAACTCATATCAAATTTGTATGTAGACTAAGTCTATGTTTGAATTCTGTTTTTATTCTTAATCTTTACTCTCAAACCCTTAAAGAAACACCAAGTCTGCAGCTGAGAGAATAAAAACTAAAACTGTCAGGAGCAGGTTATGTCAGAGTTTTCATTTAAATTCAGCTGGAAGCGCCACATTTTCACTGATTTTTTCATTCACATCATGTTTTAAGCACGATGGAGATTCTCTGTTGAGGGACTACATTTTATACAGGTGCTGGTCATAAAATTAGAATATCATGAAAAAGTTGTATTTTATATTCATTCCTTATACACAGACTGATATATTTCAAATGTTTGTTTCTTTTATAACTGACAACTAATGAAAACCCCAAATTCAGTATCTCAGAAAATGTGAATATTATTTAAGACCAATACAAAAAAAGGATTTTTAGAAATGTTGGCCAACTGAAAAGTATGAACATTAAAAGTATGAGCATGTACAGCACTCAATACTTAGTTGGGTTCCTTTTGCCTGGATTACTGCAGCAATGCGGCGTGGCATGGAGTCGATCAGTCTGTGGCACAGCTCAGGTGTTATGAGAGTCCAGGTTGCTCTGATAGTGGACTTCAGCTCTTCTGAACTGTTGGGTCTGGCGTATCACATCTTCCTCTTCACAATAGCCCATAGATTTTCTGTGGGGTTAAGGTCAGGTGAGTTTGCTGGCCAATTAAAAACAGGGATACCATGGTCCTTAAACCAGGTACTGGTAGCTTTGGCACTCCTCTCTTCCTCCAGACTCTGGGACCTTGCTTTCCAAAGGAAATGCAAAATTGACTTTGATCAGAGAACATAACTTTGGAGCACTCAGCAGCAGCTAAAGACCTTTTTGTCTTTAGCCCAGGCGAGACGCTTCTGACACCGTCTCTTGTTCAAGAGTGGCTCGACACAAGGACCGCGACAGCTGAAACCCATGTCTGCATACGTCTGTGCGTGGTGGTTCTTGAAGCACTGACTCCAGCTGCAGTCCACTCTTTGTGAATCTCCCCCACATTTT
>JASGAU010368964.1:0-15534 GCA_030220045.1 Australoheros facetus
GTGTGTGTGTGTGTGTGTGTGTGTGTGTGTGTGTGTGTGTGTGTGTGTGTGTGTGTGTGTGTGTGTGTGTGTGTGTGTGTGTGTGTGTGTGTGTAGATTTGTAAAGTACAAGCTGTTGCCCTTTCTGGGCTCGGAAGGGTTAATACTCTAATCTGCTTTTTGGAATTAGACCAGCGACCATCAAATCTTAATTCATATAGTAGTATCTGTTTAGCCTCACGATCTGAAGGTTGATGATGACTCCAAACATTAAGCAAGCGACATACAGAGCTATCTCCAGGGACAAGAAGAACACAGAGTCCTACAATAGATGGTATGGCCCCCACAGAGCCCTGATCTTAACATCATGGAGTCAGTCTAAACAGAAGGTCTGAATCCACAGAAGAATTATTGGAGAACTTCTGATGCTCGAACATCCTAATCTGAAAAAAAATAACCACATCAACTACTGACACAAAGTTAACTCACAAGTAACAAAGAGCTTCATGGCATTACCATTGAAAGTCCCCTCATTTTAATTTTATGGCTTTCAGCTTGCATTTGTTGTGTTGTACACAGTATTTATTTGTGTCTGCATCTGCATATGTCCAATTACAGATTACAACTTTAAATACATTTACAGGGAGGCAGAGCTGTGTGAGAAGTGCATATCCAGCAAAAAAAAAAAAAGAGGCACATCAGTGCACACAGATGGGCACAGTGTTTGCAAGATATACTGGCAGCATGATCTATGGCTTTCATTTAGCAAATGCAAAGTCCTTCAGCCAAATGACTGCTTCTGGTCCGACTGTGTGTGAAGGTTGGGCGGCCTCTGCTCAGCTGGTTGATTAGGCCTTTTAAAAAGGAGTTGAACAGCTATTTGCTCCAGCTGGAAGGAGCCGAGTCCCTCATCTACTATCAGTGGTGCTTCAAAGTATCTATTACAATATGTGTCAATCAGTGGCTTTTACTGACCAAAAATCCTTATGTAGTGCGCTCAGTGTAAAGATATTTTTCATGCAAGACCCCAAAAAGAATCAAATCCCAGCTATGCTTTCACCTCGGCATTTCTGTCACTGTCAGATAATTCGTAATGGACTCACCCAGTACACGCTGCACTACACACAGAGGCGGTATGATACAACCTGTGTGCACTTTAAGTTAGACGTCTGAAAGGCAGCCAACGGATCAAGATATCTGACAGTGAATTGAATGTCTGGTCTCTAATTAAGCTAATGGCTCTGAACCCAGCAGTGAGTGGATCTAATCTGATCTGAGCCAGTGTGTTAAGAGGCTCAGATGGATAGAGAGAAGGGGCAAGAGAGATGTATAGCACTGTATAGGAAAGCTCAGTATGGCAACACAAAATAAGCCTAAAACCAAACTCAGGAGTTTTAATTTAAATATATTTAAAGAGTTTGAAAAGGCTCCAGCTCTTTTTAAAAATCACCTTATATCACCATAAAAGTTATATTTGCATGGCAATGCTGTTCAATGCACGTTTTATTACAATAATGCCCGTCATCATTCTTGGACTGCTAACCATAAAAAAAGCAGGATTTTAGTAGATGCTACAGGCGGATGATGCAAGCTTTCACTGGATTGGTAAATTTCTTTCACAAGTAAAAGTCATTAACATTAACAAGGCAAATAAGAAGCATATAAACAGACATATAAATAAGTTTCTAAGTTCAATATAACATAAAAATGATCAAAATCTATACAAAATTAAATATAAATAAAAGTACAGGATCCCAGGACAGCTCACCGGCCTGAGCAATCCATCCTGCTTTCTCTCCCAGCTTCCCTGTCTTCTCTCCCACTGTTCTGTCTCAATAAAGGCTAAAACACCCAAACAAGAAACTAAAACTAGAGCGCAGTGTGAGACATGAATGAATTTAATTTAGTGAACTAAAAGGTTTTAAGATTTGACACTAAAGCCGGTGGCAGTGGGAGCAAGTTACTCTATATTTAGTTCTGACTCTTAGCAGTGCTATGCCACTAAATCTTTCAGTGCTTTATAAATGAATGAATGTTTTATATTTTAAAATGAAATGTTTGACAAACAGGATGCCAGAGTAAAGACACGAGATTGGGGTGATGTCGTCTACCTCTTTGTCTAGGTTGACCCCGGCAGCTGTGAACATAAACAGCTGCAGCCATCCGATTAACGAAGATTCTGAAGTAAGTTTTTGGTGTGTAGGAAAAAGAACACAATATTGTATTACATGTTCTTTGTTCTTTTTGTTTCCTCCTCTAGCAAAGCTGCTTTTGTACAACTTTGAAATGCCAGCCTGACCTTTATCAGTCGGTCTGAGACTAAAGCAGTTCACACATACTGCATATCAACACAAAAAGCCATGTTTATGTGACATATACTGTTTCTGTTGGTAAAGTAAATATTGTCATAACCAATAAGTCAACCATCAGTTTGATATTATACATAGGGATTCAAATAATATACAGATACTGTAAATACTATGTTGATGTGATTGAGGATTTACCAGAGCTGACCTAAACAAACGTAGACACATATAGATGCTCTTCCCTGTCCTGTCCACAAACGCAAATAAATAAACACTTGAGGACACTAGCAGAGTCCATCTCATCATTTCTCACCCTGCTGATAACATTCACACATTCATCACTGTCTAAATGGAATGGATTAAGATGTAGAGAAAACGGGGAAGATTGGGAGCTGTTGAGACCTGGCCTCTCTGGAGGCCTTTCTGTTATTTCTGGTTTTCAACTCATAGCCCAGATTCCAAAAGCTTAGATCAATGCAAGAATTTTATATGGGCTGCATCCTTTATTTCTTTATTTTTTAATAAGCAAGATCACCAAAAAGCATTCAAACAAATGTTTATTCTATTTTGTTTCTCCCTGGTGAATTTGAACTTATTTGCTAGCCTTTTTATTAGTCTTGTCTTGTTAGGGGTGGCAATGTCAGTTGGTTTGTGGGTCTAATGCTACTAGAAAAAATTACAGGCAGAAATATCCCACTGAGTGTTGTACAGACATTTATGGTCCAGGCTCTTGATGTCGGCAGTCTGATTCTCCTTTGGTGGGACCGTGACGTTCGCGTTCAGCTGCTGCTTTGGTTTATGATTAAAACACCTAAAAAAAGAAGCACTCAGGGAGCGCAAACCTCTCTGAGCACTATTTACTTTTATACTGTTGTGTTTTGTATACATTAATTTTGTTTTCTTTGTTCTTTTTAAATGTACTTTAAGAAGTTTGTATTGCAGTAAAAACAAGTGTAAACTGTGGGCTTTTGTTATTTGCCCTGTTGAAACCCATTTTAACATACTTGGTGTAATTTTGAGTACATTTATGTTGGGAGGTCAGAGGTCAAATGTGACATGATATTTCAAAGCTTTATACAGTACTTTCTATATGTTGACAATACACACCACACTTGTAGTTTTAGATTATAAGGCTTTTTGACCAGTAAATCATTAAGTTGGCCTTGAAGACCTTGGTGAATATAAGGCAAATTTAAATGGATTAACATGACCCCACCCTGCACCCCTACAAAGTTACAGACAGAATGACGCACACACATGCAAATGCTACCAAAAACATAACCTCCTTGGTGGAGGTCAAAATCTAGATGTTACAGTTTCAGCTTTGTTTTCAATGCTAACTTGATAACAAAGTGAACTAAGAAAGTAAATATGCTAATCTCGTTTAATATTTGCATATTATGAGCATATCAGCTGATAAAATATCTTTGCACACTGCTTTTCTATCAATGCATTTTTATTAAATTGACACAAACCCATTTCAGCTCTAAAAAGTGAAGCATACAATAGCTCTAGTGAAAACAAGCTATTAGCTAAGAAGCGCACCATATCCTGGGAAAAAAAAAACTTTTGTTTTTTCCGTTGGAGCCATTCGTCGGTGTCTACACAGACACTACCACAAAACGCCCGTCCCTATCATGCAGTCTTGCAGTATACAAGGGCACGTCTGACCACAGATAATTCCATTAATCTAAAAATTTCATTTGACACATTTACAGTGTAATTATAATAGAAGAAGAAAATGCCACAGCAGCGAACTCCCAGAATATAAATGAGCATGTGCGGGCCTGCTAGCATGCATTATTCTCTCTCTGTCACATGACATTTTATTCTTTCATGGACAGTCGGAGCAAATATTCCCCCTGCCACTTGAACTTGCTGACAGAGGCTTAATGTTCATATAGGTCAGAGACTTGTCAGATACTTCCCTACCCCTGACACTCCGTGACCCCCACCTGCTGTCCCAAACTGAAGGTTTTCTACATTTAGCCTCTGGTCTGTGTGCTGAATCAGCATTAACTAGTTCCTCCAGGAGGTAAATAAAACCTGTCAGTTCACAGATGACAGAGCCTTACAGGCAGTGATGTAGTTCCATTGTGCACAGTGGAAAATGTCTGAATCTGCTTAGAAAAAATAAATGAAATAAGATTTTTTTTTCAGCTTACATAAGTTTCTGATTAGTGATGCAAAACTGGCATTACAGATTTAAGTGAACAAACTTTCCAGTGGCAAATGTAGGCTGTATCCAGTAAGAGCGGTGCTATGACTACCGACAACCATCTGCAGGATCATCCAAAGTGTTACTTTGACACACTGTGCAGAATACACAGTACCAGTCAGAAGTTTGGACACCCATTCATATGAATGGGCAAGTGTCACTGAAGCCGAATTCAGCTCAAGCTGAGTGTTTTCACCACTGTGATCTTGGTGTTTTGAAAATGGAAATAACGAGCGAGGGGTGGATGTGATGGAGAAAATCAGTGATTCTGCATGCTTATATTGAGTTATCATAAACACATTCAGTAACTTGAAAGTAGTGTTTGAGTACATAAACTCATTAAGAAAGTGTCTGAAGCTCCATCAGGCAGCTTTCCCAGAAACTTCTATACAATCAGACACCTCTCTGCTGCCATAGGAGTGATATCCTACTGGTTTCAGGCACTTCTTTAGCTTCACTTTTCAGATCAGAAGGCTACATCCATCTTTGCACAGAGTCTGAGTTTAATCACCATTGTTACTGAACCCATGAATTCCAGGTAGGAAATTAAAACATATGTGGTGCAGCATTTTATTTTCTTTGTTTCACTTTTTCACGTTAACTCTTATTTTTCAAAACGTAAAATGTGCAGAAGCAGATTTAATTGAGCTATCTTTGTTCATTATTTTTAATTTTTCAACTTGAAGATATCAAACTGTGTCTGTTTTTTGAATGATTGTAGTATAGTAATGGTGCAAATGACTGAACTTCTAATAAAAACTAGGTTTACAAAAAAACCCATCAATCAATCATAATCCATACAGTGTTGTGTAAAGAACAGCTTTTGAAACCACTTTTACTTGCATGACTTCTCACTTGAAGTAACAATCAATAGAACCCTAATATGTCTAATACTACTAATAATACTAATTTGTAATGTGCAATGCAATAAAATTTAGAAACTGTTGAGGTTAGAAAATTCTCCCGTAATCGCAAGGTCTGTAAAACAGTCCATAAATATCATGAACAAGAAATAACAGTGATGTGTTCAACTAGCCTGGGGGGAAAGATTCATTTAGAAAGCAAAATGACAAGAAAAGATGGACAAGTGTTCCACAGCTGAAGCTCAGCATGAAACGTGAAGACACCTTAACAGCTTACTGTTATTGTACCAAACCAGTCTGGGTGACATTTAACTTTCAGGATAATCTTTGCTTCTGAATAATGGCATAACGGAAAAGGTTTGGAAGCTACAGAGTTATTATGTAATTCAGAGGGGCTTTGAGTTACATAAGGTTTTTTTAAAGCCTTGTACTGTTGTACTGTTAGTTTCTATCATTAAATAGAAGAAGCAGAAATCTCTCTCTCTCTCTCTCTCTCTCAGCATGGCCTCACGGGTCATAGTCACGACCTTTAATCTACTGATTTGTGTTAACATGATTTTTCATCAGTCCACTCTCATATGTACTTATTGAAAGCTGAGAAATAAAAGAATCCACATTTAGGGGTTGGAGGGGTGGTAGAGGTGTAGGTCGCCCTGACTTTCAGCAACACCCACATTCAACTCATACACATTACAGTTTTTCACCACTATTAATTACAAATATGTCACTTGGTTAAGCTTAGGCATTAAAAGCACTTGGTTAGGTTAAGATACATATGATGGCTTGGGTTATTCTATTTTTCTTAAATTATTCCATTTGTAAATGTACACTGTACATAGTTTCTTTGGCAACTTGCACTGGAGGGATATTCATTCCTGTCGTGTTTTACATGAGAAGAATGCCAACAAAGCTTTTTGACTTTTTTTTTAATCTAAAATACAACGGCTGCCACGTCTTTTAAAACTTTGTTTTCCTGGTTGCCATGGTCACACCTCCCCGCTTTCTCTACAAACAATACGTACTCCTGACACGAAATAAATTTCCCCTTGAAATGCATTAATTACAAATTCTTGCTTAGTGACATGAAAAAAAATGTAATAATTCGTGTCCATGAACATGAAAAAATAGATGAATTCTTTATGACTATTTCACAAACTGCGGTGAGACTGGGCTGTGTGAGGGGAAAATTAACAGCACTTTTGTAGAGAAAACAACCAAAACATATTTTCAGGGCACAGATGAATAAATTAAATATCAACTAATAAATGCATTTGCCTTTGTCTTATCCTAAACTTCACTCACTGCTTCATCAGTTTCATTCTTCCCCAGCCTCCTATTTATTCTCCCTTTAGGGGACAGGTTTAGCTGCACTTCGTCAGATGCACCGAAGTATCCAAGTACTTTTCTTTTTACATCAGTTAATAGTGATTTAAAGCCTATTAGACTGAAATGCTTCAGGTGTAGATGCAGTTCTCCGCAAACACGTATTGGCAGAGAGACAGCAGATAATGATTTCTTTGTTTAATCCCTGAAGGAAAGAAAGTATCAAAGAAAAAAAATTGATTTAAATAGAATGGACATAATGAAGATGTATGCAACAAAAAGGAACTTCTTGCGACCTGGTGTTGACTGTCCCATCTTTTAGCTTCCAGTTACACATAAGAATACAGAATACAAGCATGCATGGAAACACACAAGGACATCCGCATCCTGATCCACTGTGAAAGTGTTCATACAAAATCACAAAAAAGAGTGCTGCAAAGCAGAGCTGATACAGCGGTTAATGCTTTACAGTTTGCCCTTGAAGTCTCTTCTGGAGAAATAGCCAGGCCAGCCGTGACTGTGTATGGCTGAGCATACACTAATGGTGATAAAATACACAGACTCTTGCTCCTGGTATGCTTCAGTCCTAAAACACAAATTTGTTTCATCTCAAAGTGGGTCAGGCTTTACTAGAATCATAGGAGTCTGCTTTAAATTCATTTGAGAAGGTAAAGCACCTGCAGCTGGATGATCTATCAAAATAAATTAGTGTGTGCCAGTATTACACCGCCTTTGAGGAAAGACTTCACAAGACTTGTCTTGTAAAATGTTTTAATACACAGGAAAATTCAGAGTATTTTTCCTTTTTCCAGTGTTTGAATAAATCTGCCAGGAAAGCGATACTGGAAGGTTTTAGATGATGTAGATGGGTAGGTTTTCTTGTATAAAAAAAGCAGAGATGACAAGAAGAGAGGATTATTTTAGACACAAGGCTCAGACAAGATAGAGGAAGATGAAGAAGGGCGAGATGGGAGTCGAGGGAGAGCTTAGAGGAAGCTGAATAGAGAAAGAGCATCATATGTGAGGAGAAAGGGAAGAAGACAGCAAAGTGAAGGGATGAGGATGTGGAGAAAGACACAGGGGGACTCTAGGGAGGTATCAATGAGGCTATTGATCTCTCCATCCAGCACACATATGCCGTCCCATCACTGTCTTCCCTCATCTATTTGCATCATCAACATGAGATGGATTTCCTTTTCTGTAGCTTGTCTGCATTTGCATGAGTATGTGATGGGATGGATGGATCAAAGAGAAACTGATGAGGGGGAAGCGTGAGTCTAATCAGTCTGTGGTCTAACTGTACAAAGGCGGAATTATGTGCTACAGCATGGATTTGGGCAGCATTGTTTGTGTCAAACAACTGTTGAGGTTGTTAATTATCAACATTTGTCAGTCAGATTTTAAATATTTTAAAATGTATAAAAGGTGTGTGATGTTTTATGAGAGATTGTCAGAGAAATCATTACGTGCAGCCCCTTTTCTCTGTCTTAAGAGTTATTACATTGATGAAAATTACATTAGAATGAATACGAGGTCATTTTTTTGGTCTAGTTAAAAGTCTAAATGTCTCGTGGGATACTTGTAATTCTAAGAACATGTTGGATAGTGGGAGGCAGTGACTTTCATGAGAAAATGAAAAACTTATACTAAATTACAGAAGAATTATTTTAATAAATAAAGGATAGGTAGCGATTGAAGCTGAACATCAATCTACAGTGTTTCTTGAGTAATTCATAAAAAATAAAAAAAGTAAAAAATGAGAAATTCATCTGCAGCATGTTGTATAGATTTGCCCAACGAATACTTGTAGCAAAAGATTCAACGAATGAATAAGGGAGAAGTAGAGCTTTGCACATTGAATACTCACACCAAGTTTTAAAAGAGTCAGCCAGGGAATAAGAGAGGAGTAGGGATAAAAGGTCAACATAATGTACAGTATTTCTTGAAAATTTTGAAAATAAAGAAAAAAAATCAAAAATCTATCTGCAATATTTTGTTGACCATTGCCCAAAAATATTCATGACAAGTTTCAGAAGAATAAGACAATAAATAAGGGAGGAGTAGCGACTGAAGTTAAACATAATTCTTCAGTATTTCTTGAAAATCTTTTAAAATTCATTAAAAAAGTCAAAAATTGAAAATCAATCTCCCTATTTTGTAGTTCTTTCGCCAAATATTTCAGAAGATTTCCAATATAAATAACTGAGGAGTAGCAAATTTAGTAAAAAAAGTTTAATGTACTGTTTACCTTCAAAATTTCAACTTGCAATCATTGAGTTGAGCATGAACTCTGTATACAAAAGTATTCTAAAGTCAAATGTGAGGCTATCTGTCCAACAACTAAAGCTTGGCCCACATTGGGACATGCAACATGAGAATGATCCCAAAAACACCAGCAAATCTACAACAGAACGGCTGAAAACGAAAAGAACCAAGGCATTGCAATGGCCCAGTCAAAGTTCAGACCTTAACCCAATTGAGACTTAACCCAAGTCTCAATGAACTGAGGCAACATTGTAAAGAAGAGTGGGCAAAAATTCCTCCATAATGATTTGAGAGTGATAAACTCCTACAGTTGTTGCTGCTAAAGGTGGTTCTACAGGCTATTGAATCATGGGATGTATTTACTTTTCACAATTGCACAGACTCCTATGAAAGCTTTCTACTTCACTTGACTGGATTAACCACAAATACACATTTTTGTCTGGTCACTGGAAACACAATCTTGAAACCCATCAGGTTGTCTGCTGAATTCTGGGAATAGTGGCAATATTTCAGGGCTTCCATTGTAGCAAAGTTAACAGTCAACACATCTCTGGGTCTAGTTCAAGATTGTGTTTCAGCAAAATCTTTCTGTCTTTGTCTCTCCACATGTTCTGTTTACCTGCATGCAACCAAAACCTGCTCCAAGACAACTGATGAGCTGTACCCAAACTGCAAAAAGACCATTTCCAACACATCTTGTCCATTACATGTTCATATGAATAGGAATCTGTCTATAGGGCAGTGTTTCTAAATGTGGGGCACGCCCCACTGGTAGGGCGCAGGGTCATGATAGGTGGGGTGCAAACAACCTGGGAGAAAAGTCATGTGGAATAAATGTTGAACATTGGATTAATTTTCACAAGGAACAAGGAAATTACATAGCAGACGTTAGCAGGTACGTTAGCACAGCGATTAGCAAAACTCTCCACCATCACCGTCCGCTGTGTACATAGAGCCGTTGTGCTGCAGCTTCGCCACCAAGGACTTTAACCCCTACCCCTTAGGGGTTAAAGTTGATTCAATTCACTCTAAGGCGAACATGACCAAATTACATGAAAATCTACTTTTAAAAAAGTATATTTTTTCAGGACCACAAATGTCAGAGAAACCATAAAAGATATTTTCTTCATGCATAACTTCATAGATTTCTTACACCACCAGTCCGATCTAGGTTTCTACAGTCTGGCTCAATGAAACCTTAAAATTAACTGTCATTAAATAGTTCCAGGTTTTCAGTACATTTAATCTATATGCCATTAGAAAAGCCCAGTATTGTAATTTCAGGGCATAACACCATCACCACTAGTCATTTCACAACACATTAAAAAACAATTTGAATCACTCTAAAACACAAAGTGTAGCTGCCTTATCTGTCTCACTCTACTGTCTTTGTTCCCGAAAAATACTCCTTTTCTATCCTGAACAGCCATGCTAACAGGCAAGCTGTTTACCAAAGATGCATTGTAAATCACTGACATTCATATCTAAAAACAAAGAATGTGAGACAAGAGAGTGACAGTGAGGGACAGGAAAAGCAGAAGCAAAAACAGACATCTGTGTACTAAAAGCTGACGTTTTGATTTGTGTCCACTCCATCAGCTGACATCTACTCTGCTGATGAAGTATTAATGAACCGTGCCAGCTAAAGGTCATTAAGCTTACTCTGCAAGATCAACTATCCATAATAATATAAACTTTAATATCAAACAGGACACTTCTGTCAATACATCTGGGTTGATGTTCCGTCAGAAGGAGTGACTTCAATCGAGCAAATAATCAATTATTCATCCGAACAACTAAAAGAGTCATTTCACCTCAGGCTATTTTAAGATCCGCATCTGTAAGTAATGGTGCATGAGATAAAACGTAGCGTTCCATATAAAAGAAAAAAAAAATAGAAAATCCTCTTCTTTGGTGCTTTGTGACTGAGTGCAGTGATGCGATGCTGCTGGCAGATCAAACAGAGAAAACTGTGTTGTCTTGCAGCACGCTTTGGGACTATGTAGGTCCCGGCACGTGAAAGGAGGTTAGCTGGTTGTAGACTGACTAGGGGCTGAAAACCTGCTGACTGCACTGCTAAGCTAGCTGCTGACTCCAAAACTCTATTAGCGCATTCTGTCCCACCTGCTCGCTGGTGGAGCTCAACCATAAAGACACACTTGGGCAGATGCTGACATATATGCACACACAACTACACGCACTACAAAGGCACACTGACATGTAGAAATATGTCAAATAAAAAGGCAGCTGTGAATAGCTGTGATACCAAAAAGAGGGCCTTATACTTAATCAAACAATCAAAGCCTTCCTCTGCTTCTTTACACCTGCTTACATCTTAGATTTTTTTTTTTTTTTGAGAGGGGGGGTACACAACTCTAGCTCACTTTATACACATTTTTGCTTATGTGTTACTACAGAACTGATTCAGTCTTCCCAAATACTGCTAAATACGGCTAACTTGGTTTTTATGGTTTTTCTTGTGGTAAACGGTAATGTTCAGACCCGGGCTACCTGTTTCACCCAGCCTGTAGTCTTTGTGGTAAGCTAAACCAATAGGTGAAGCTTAGCTTAGCTTTAGATCAGCAAGCAAGCATGGTAACTATATTTGTATTGTATTTTATTTTATTTTATTTTATTTTATTTTATTCATGGCATTGATAGAGCCCTGCAGTTCATTTTCAGTTTAAAATAAGCCACTCACAACTCCTGTTTCTCTAAGGCTTGCATCCCTGAAAGTCTACTTTCTTCTCATTGGCTGCCCTTCACCTGCTTCCTTGTATAGAACCCAGAGCTTATAAGCCCTCTCACCATATAAGGAAAACTGTGCCGAGGTGTTTAGTAACCATTCAAAGCACAATGTCTCCATTCCTGCGTGATATGAGAGTTTGGCTGATTAACATTTCAGTGCCTCCTTTGTCGTAGTTTTAATTTCATAGTGCTTCAAATGTTTTAACAGGTGACAGGTATTCATGCCAGTTTAGCACCCAGATGCTTTTACTCAGTGCTATTGGACTGTAGTTTGACATTGTATTGCTGAAATAAGCAAGGTTTTCCCTGAGAAAGTCAGAATGGCAGAATATGTACCTCCAAAACCTGGGGGTGCTGGAGCCTATCCCAGCTGACATAGGGCGAGAGGCAGGGTACACCAGCCAGCCTGTCGCAGGGCCAACACAGAGAGACAGACAACATCCACACTCACATTCTCGCTCTCATTCACACCTATGGGCAATTTAGAGTTTCCATTAACCTAACCCCAGTAAGTGCATGTCTTTGGACTGTGGGAGGAATCCAGAGTACCCGGAGGAAACCCACACAGACACGGGGAGAACATGCAAACTCCACACAGAGTGAGAGGGAGGGGCCTGGGCCAAGGTGGAATCAAACCCAGGCCTTCCAGATGGTATTCTAACTGTGAGAATACTCACAGTTATATTCACCGTGCTGCCCGTGACACTCAATCATGTTACTAATTAACCTCATTAATTTCAAGAAGTTACCATCAGACAGATTTTGCAGTCTTTTCTTTCCCCTTTTCTGAAACATTTTTCCTACAATCAAAATTTAAATGAGCATTAAAAAAAAAAAAAAATCTTAGTTTCAAGGCCCATATTGTCCTTTTTCTGTTTGTTTGGGGTTTTTTTTTTTTGAGGGGTTTCGTGGGCATCCAACATTGTAATTTGAACAATTATGCATAGCTGTCTCTCGCTTTACATGTGAGTCTTGGTGATTGAGTAGTTGAAATTAAAACAAAATTGAGGAAACTGCGTGTTGTGTGGACTTTCACAGTTGTGCTTCTGGAAAATTTGGACAAAACTATGATGCCTCTTATGTTAAAATGACCAAAAATCTTTCCACTGCGCTAAATGATGAGAGCCTACATCAATTTTAGTCTCCGGTGACAGAAACGTTTTCCAGATACTGATGCCTCGGTGTGGTTGTAGTTTAGCCTCTGTTTTCAATGAGGACAGAAGCAGTGAGGCAGTTACTCAATTGTCTTGGTTCCTTCTTGTCTGAGTAATTATTTAATATTTAACTATGTAAATTGATGTGGATGAAATGCATTAGTCCAAGACTGAAAAACAAATGAATTTAGAACCTTGTATGTGAATGTAAGAGTGGAGAACGGAAGCAGACATAACTGTGGTGCAAAACTGAAGAGGTCTTCTTTATGTTTGTGTAATGTATAAAAGCATGTTTGTGTGTCTATTTGTGATTGATTTATTTTTTACCTTTGCAAGTGAAGCAGTTAACATGAAAGTGTGTGTTCTTCACACGCACCACCTCTCCGCGACAAACCTCCCCACAGCGCTCGCACACAATGGGCAAATTTCCACGGCTGGAGACAGGAGAGCTGCTGTTGCTGTTTTCTCCATAGAGGCCTGACTGGTACTGAACTGCTGGCAGAGGAAAGAAGAGAGGGGAGGATAAAAAGACATGTCACTTGTTGTCATTTTGAAGATGTTTTTTTTTTCCCTTTCTTTCAACTGATTCCTTTCTTGATCAAACCGTGATTTTAAAAAATGTGGAGCAACTGCCTCAAAAAGATAAGGTGTCTGAAGCATTTTTCAGGCAAGTGTCTCCTTACAGGAGTGGCTAAACAATGAATCTTTAATGAATTTATTGAATTTATTTATTTGTTATTAGAATATAAATCGAGAGGATTACACATTTGCATGCATATAACACACACACATATATACAGTGCTGTGCAAAATAATATTAGACAAAGGTAACTTGAGTAAACACAGAATGCAGCTTTTAAATGATCATTTCAGTGACTAAGGGAAAAAAGCTATCCAAACCTACCAGGCCCTGTGTGAAAAAGTAATTGCCCCCCTGTTAAATCATGAATTAACTGTGATTAACCATGTTTTGGAAAGCTGAGTTTAATTTCAGTAGCCACAATCTGATTACTGCCTGATCTGTTGAATCAAAAATCACTTAAATAGAACCTGTCTGACAAAGCGAAGCAGGCTGAAAAATAAAACAATCTACCAAAATTACGACTAATTAAATCCTATTAAAACGACTCATCCAGGACAAAACCCAGAACAACAGCTAAAGAACTGCAGGCCTCAATCGCCTCAGTTAAGGTCAGAGTTCACGATTCGAGAATAAGAAGGAGACTGGGCAAAAATGGCATCCATGAGAGAGTTCCAAGGAGAAAACCACTGCTGACCAAAAACAACACAAAGGCTTGTCTCAAATTTGAGACACAAGTTGAACTTTGTTTTTTGGCCTTTCATGGCTTTATTCAATAGGTGCGGTGGAGAGAGACAGGAAATCGGGAGGAGAGATACTGGGGGAGACATGCAGGAAATGGCGACAGGCTGGGACTCGATCCTGTATCCTGGTTATCAGAACACTCGGTGCTCCGAGAGGGAGAGTACTGTGCAGGACCTTCAAGCTCCCAGGCCTCAAGTGGAGGACCCAAACTTGAAGGACAAAGACAGGCTGCAGGGCAAGTGGGATAGACAGATGGACGGACAGAAGAACAAACAGATAGGTAGGTAGGGCAAGTGGGATAGGTGGATGGATGGAAGAACAGATAGATAGATAGATAGATAGATAGATAGATAGATAGATAGATAGATAGATAGATAGATAGATAGATAGATAGATAGATAGATAGATAGATAGATAGATAGATAGATAGATAGATAGATAGATAGATAGATAGATAGATGAAAACCACTGCATTATAATTTCTGACATAATCTTTGGACACACTCACCCATTCATATGTATATGTACATGTCAATAAAGCTCTGAATGATCTAAAATCTCAACATACATGCAGAACAGGAAAGACATGCACACTACTGAAGAGAGAGCAGTGCCCTCCAGGGTCTCTCTGAGATTTCACCCCCGTCATCCTTATGAAACCAGTCAAATCCATTTTAATGAAAATGGATTTGACTGGTTTCATATCCATTTTAATGAAAATGGATTTGACTAGTTGGATTTCTTTCATTTCACCCAAAAACACAGGTGCATGTAAAGCATCTGTGTCATCATAGTACACAAGAAAAGAGCAGTAGGATGATTAAATTTCACTGACTGACTGATTCATTAAATTTTGTTTTGCCATAAAAGTAAATTGTGCTCAACAACACTCTGAGCAACAATTCTACTGTATTCTGCTCAGCTCAATTACATTACAGTTAATGCTGCTGCATCCCAGAGTATTATGCAATCACAGCAAACACAACACGCTGGCAGGTTAAGCTGGTGACAAGCAGGCAAGACACAGAAAAAGAGGGTTGTGAATCTATAAATGTTTCCATGAGAAAGAAAAGGTAAAACTGGGACAAAAAAATGTTTCCCAACAAATTGTATCATAGAGTACGTGCGCGTGCGTGCGTGCGTGCGTGCGTGCGTGCATGCGTGCATGTGCATCACACAAGCTGGCATTGATTTTGTAGCCAGATGGCAGCGCAAGAACTGGAACAACAGACATAGAAAGATTTGAGCCACCTGTGTGTGGCTGAGAAATTAAATGTGTTACTTGGTGTGTGTGTGTGTGTGTGTGTGTGTGTGTGTGTGTGTGTGTGTGTGTGTGTGTGTGTGTGTGTGTGTG
>JASGAU010368966.1:0-16565 GCA_030220045.1 Australoheros facetus
AAACAGGAATGGTTTCACAGGCGGAGGCCACTGAAATTTTTTCCCTCCTCATCTCTTCCGACTGTTTTTTCACTAGTTTTGCATTTGGCTAGGTAAGTGTTACTACTGATAGCATGAGGTGATACCTGGACCTGGAAGACCTGGGAGGAGATCCCCCAGGACACCGTGGGTCATCTCATTAGGGGAATGCGCCAACATTGTCAGGCATGCATACAAGCACATGGGGACCATACAAACTACTAAGTACCATTTTGGGTTGCTGCAGTGAAATTTTAGAAAAATGGACTATTCTATTCAAATTTTATTTATACATGTATAGGCCAAAAACACAACAGTTGCCTCAAGGCACATTATATTGTAAGGTAAAGACCCTACAATAATTACAGAGAAAACCCAACAGTCAAAACAACCCCCTATGAGCAAGCATGTGGCGATGTTGGGAAGGAAAAACTCCCGTTTAACAGGAAGAAACCTCCGTGAAAAAAGGTGAATGGAAAGAAACACTCAGCAGTGATACAGTACTATGAGTTCTTTAAGATAAGATGGGGCCTGATTATTCAAGACCTTCTATGTGAGGGGAGGAATTTTAAATCCAATTCTGGATTTAACAGGGATCCAATGAAGACAAGTCAATATGGGAGAAATATGCTCTCTCTTTCTAGTCGCTGTCAGTACTCTAGCTGCAGCGTTTTGGATCAACTGAAGGCTTTTCAGGGAGCTTTTAGGACAGCCTGATAATAATGACTTGCAATACTCCAGCGCAGAAGTAATAAATTCATAAATTAGTTTTTCAGCATCACTCTGAGACAGGATGTTTCTAATTTTAGAAATATTGCGCAAATGTAAAAAAAGCATTGAAAAACATATCCTGCTCAAAAATGAGTCCAAGATTCCTCACAGTGTTACTGGAGGTTAAGGTAATGCAATCCAGTATAAGCATCTGGTTAGACACCATGTGTCTAAGATTTGTAGAGCCAAGTACAATAACTTGAGTTTTATCTGAATTTAGAAGCAGGAAATTAGAGGTCATCCAGGCCTTTATGTCTTTAAGACATTCTTGCAATTTAACTAACTGATGTGTGTCATCTGGCTTCATTGATAGATAAAGCTGGGTATCATCTGCATAACAAAGAGAATGTATGCAAAGCTTTCTAATAACACTGCCTAAGGGAAGCATGTATAGTGTAAATAAAATTGGTCCCAGCACAGAACCCTGCAGAACTCCATAATTAACCTTAGTGCATGAAGAAGACTCTCCATTTACATGAACAAATTGGAGTTTATTAGATAAATATGATTCAAACCACTGTAGCACAGTACCTTTAATACCTATGGCATGCTCTAATTTTTGTAATTAAATTTTATGGTCAACAGTATTGCAAGCTACACTGAGGTCTAGCAGGACAAGCACAGAGATGAGTCCACTGTCAGAGGCCATAAGAAGATCATTTGTAACCTTCACTAATGCTGTTTCTGTACTGTGATGAATTCTGAAACCTGACTGAAACTCTTCAAATAAACCATTCCTCAACAGATGATCAGTTAGCTGTTTTACAACTACTCTTTCAAGAATTTTTGAGAGAAAAGTTGGAGATTGGCCTGTAATTAGTTAAGACAGCTGTCTTAACTAATTGAGTGATGGCTTTTTAAGTAATGGTTTAATTACTTCCACCTTAAAAGCTTGTGGTACATAGCCAACCAATAAAGATAGATTAAAGGAATACTCGGCTCAACAGAGCTCTGACTGTTTGTCAGCCTGGCTACAGTGCTGAAAATAAACCTGGGGTTATTCTTATTTTCTTCAATTAGTGATGAAAAGATAAGATCTCCTAGCTTTGCAGAGGGATTTTTTTTATAGAGCAACAAACTCTTTTTCCAGGCTAAATTAAAATCTTCTAAATCAATGAGATGCCATTTTCTCTCCAGCTTACAGGTTATCTGTTTTAAGTTGTGCATTTGTGAGTTATACTACAAAGTCAGGCACTTCTGATTTGAGGCTTTCCTTTTTAGAGGAACTACAGTATCCAGAGTCATATGCAGTGAGAATGTAAAATTATTGACAAGATAATCTACCTCTCTGGGAGCAGAGTTTAGGTAGCTGCTCTGCACTGTGTTGGCACGTGGCACTGAAGAGCATAATTAAGGGCTTTTATCCTTAAAATTAGTTACAGAACTTTCAGAAAGACTTCAGCTGTAATAAAACTTATTCCTCACTGCTGTGTAATCCATTGACGTAAATGTTATTAAGAAATGATGAGACAGGAGGGGGCTTTCAGGAAATACTGTTAAGTCTTCAGTTTCTATAAACTTTGTCAGGACAAGATCCAGAGTGTGGTTAAAGTGGTGATTTACATTTTGAGAGAAGCCAACTGAGTCTAATAATAGATTAAATGCTGTGTTTAGGCTGTCATTTTCAGCATCTATGTGGATGTTAAAATCACCCACTATAATTATTTTATCTGAACTGAGCACTAAATCAGATAAGGTCTGAGAAATCAGACAGAAACTCTGAGTAAGGACCCGGTGGATGATAGATAATAAATAAAACAGGTTTTTGAATTTTCTAATTAGAGTGGACAAAGCTAAGAGTCAGTCTTTCAAATAAATCAAAACTCCGTCTAGGTCTATGGTTAATTAACAAGCTGGAGTGGAAGATTGCTGCTACTCCTCCTCCTCGACCTGCCCTTCAAGGATTCTGACAGTGTGACTTGGGGGGTGTTGATTCATTTAAACTAACATATTTATTCTGCTGTAACTGGGTTTTTGCTAGGCGGGGTGTCATTACAGCTAATGTGAACTATTATCTTACCAAATCTACATTTAGCCTTAGCCAGCAGTTTAAAATTTCCGTGAATGTTGCCTGCTCTGGCCCCTGGAAGACATTTGACTACGGTTGCTGGTGTTGCTAGCTTCACATTTCTCAAAACAGAGTCACCCATAACCAGAGTTTGTTCCTTGGTGGGTGTGTCGCTGAGTGGCATCTGTTTAGGACTACGCTTCCTCCTCACAGTCACCCAGCCGGCCTGATTTCCCAGCTACTCGGGATCTGCTGGAATGGTGGCTAAGCTACCTTGGTCCGAACTGACAACAGGGGCCTGGCTAGCTACAGGATTTTCCAGGGTGCGGAGCCAAGTCTCCAATACTCAGCCAGGCCTCCAAAGCTACAAACAGGCTGCATTTGTTACAAGTATTGTTACTGCAAAAGGAGGTCGAGGAGTAACTAAACATCTGACACAGAGGAGGAAAGTGCGGGAGGGACAGGAGAAGACACCATGCTGTTAGTAAGTTGGCTAAGAGCTAAGCTAAATGCTATGCTAAGCTAGCAAATTCCTAAAAACACACTAAGTGAATAATATGGATATAATTTGCAAATGATTCAGCAGAGTGTGCTTTGGATAAAGCAGGTGAAGATTACACTGTGAAATATGTCGTTATCTAGATTAATCAAGCTAAAGATTAAACAGCTAACAGATACAGCAAAACATCACTGTGCTCTGGAACACCCGCAGTGTGAGCCAACACCAAGTGTTGTTCAAGAAGCTAGCTTGCCGCATACTTTTTTTCACTCTTAATTTTAGGGTGCCTTTCAATTCAGCCCTATGTGGGTTGATAATTTTCATTTCCATCAAACAATGTGGCTTCATTTCATTCCTAGCACATTACCCAGTCCATATCTGTATAGATATATGTGTTTTTAGTTTTTAAATTTTTTGGCAACAGCGGCTTTTTATTAACTGTGGCGAGTGACAGAAAATTGGGAGGAGAGATACAGGGGAAAGCACGCGGGAGATAGCAACAGGCCAGGACTCTAACCTGCGCCTCTTGCACCGCTAGGCAGCATGTGTATGTGGTTGCCTGCTCAACCTCTGAGCCACCCCGGCACCCAAATATGTGTGTTTTTAAAGTGTTCCTTTAATTTTATTAAGCAGTGTATGTTGAGGTCAATTTGGTTCAGTCTGCACCAATAAGCACAACTCATCTGTGATGTTTCTCTTTGCAATAGGGGACTCAACTCAACTGGTTGCAGCTGCTTGTATTCTTGTTATATTCCTATATAACAAGAAGAGTGCCTATGCCATTCTACAGTTAAATGGCCATCCTGCAGCAACTACATCACTATTTGTTAAAGAATTTCTTAATTTCTATTTCAAATCTGAGGTTCTGGCTGAACCCTGAATTTAAGTAGTAAATGTGAATTTCTGTGAATGTAGACTGCCATAGATTTGCAACAGATGCAAATAGATTTGCAATTTTCACCACTTTATCACAGTTAATCACTGTATTGTCACACAAAGAGTGCATGCAATTCCCAACTTGACCCCATTCGATCGCAAACTGAGAGCAGACGTACTCTGTCTTATAACCATTTTATCTCTGTCTTGATGCTTCGAAGAGGGCAACTGATTGCGAGTGGTTGCAGACTTCGTTCACTGCACATGGTCGCAATAATTTTGGTTGTGCCGCAGTCTCTAACCACTGTCTTCCCTATTGTAACTTTAGCATAAGGCACATAGTTTCCTTTGTGCTAAATGAAGAAATCTACAGATCAACAGCATGGCTATAATTATGTTTGTGTCCAATTCCAGACTACTTTAGGAGATGAATGTAATGAAACTCATTTGTGATTTTGTAGGAATCCTGCAGCTAACAATGGAAGAGTATACTTCTGTTTTTTTAATTGCGATAAGTGACTTCACGGTGTGTGATGACAGATTTATGGTCCCACATTGGTGTCTGTTTGTGTAGCTCTTTGGCTATGCAAAGAGAGGGATTGTGGGAATTCAACAAATGCAGTGGCTACACTGCACTCCTGAATGCAAAGTAGCTGTAGCTGCTGGCTTTTTGAAGGACTTCTACTGTCCTTTAAAAAGCCAACAGCATAGGTAGAATGTCGAATGGTTGAAATATTGGCTTGAATAGAATGGGAATGACAGTGAAGTCTATCACAAAGAGGATAAAGTGCAAAAAAAGACTGAACAAAAAACGCAAAGGCTGCAGTAGACAGTTTTCATTGTTTTTTGTTTCACCTCACTGCAAAGGAGCTTTCTGTATATTTTTACTTCTGGTTTTCAACATAAGTGGTATGTGGTTGTTCCACATAATTTTAACACTACCCCTGGGTGACACAGTACATAGCTACAACATGCAGATGTGGGTTTGCAAAGCTCTGTACACTACCTCCTATTAGTGCACCACCATGCTGTGACCTTAACTGAAACCCCAACCCCAAATTGTCCTAAGACCCTTGCTGGAAAATCTGAACAGTATGACTTTATTTGTAATGATTCTTTTACATTTATTTTTATTCAAGTGCTTGTATGTAAACTGGGAAATAAAATGGCTGTGCTGTTCCATAGTGAAACACAAAACTGTTTAGAAGCAAGCAATATGTGCTTCCCATTCACAAAATGAAGTAATCGTTGTTGAATGGCAAACACACTGACACTATCAATAGTAAGGAATGTGACCTCTAAGCAAGTATACACCTCCAATAAAGAAAAATAATCCCTCTTGAAGAGCCGGATGAGATCAAAAAGACACACTAATAACATCCAGATCTTCAGATGCAGGCAAGTGTTCTAAAAAAATATCTTTAAACATGAAAAAAAAACATTAGCAACATTCACCAAAGGCCAGGAAAACCATCATTTTTACTTAAGTATGTTTTATGGCTCTTTACATTGCCTGGACTATGAATAGATTTTCCTCCAAATAAACAACACTGCTGACATAGATCTGAGCTGACGTTCCAGTCTGAAATGGAGACCTTGTTGTTTGTATTTGATCCAGGAAAAATGAGAACGATAAAAAAGGGAGTGTATACAGAGGCTGATACAAATCAAGAGATGCATTTACATTTGGAAATGAGAAACACTGGGAAACAAATCCAGCGAGTGCCCACTTGAACCCAGGCACAGAGAAATAAGACAGACATTTCAGTCAGGAACACCCTCTCATAATTACATTGATTGCACCACTCTGTAAACACACAGTACAGACAGGCCTTAATTGCAAACATATGATGGGTATGAATTTACAAGAACAAAACCAAAGTCCCTCCAGCACCCACCCCCTCATATGCTTGTGTTTGTGTACAATGTATGACGATGCCTTGTCTCAAATTACCCTCAGCACACTTTTTGACCCCTGCAAGCTGAATGACGATTGAGGCTAGCCAGGCCACTGCTCTTGCTAACTTACCTCAACCACATCTAGGGGCAAGTGGGTACAGCATGCTCCTCAGCACCCTGGGGCACACCAGACCCTCACTTTGGGGAGCAACCCCAGTTTAATCAGGTCAATCATAGCTGACCACATGTGAAAGATGGGCCTGCCTACTGCCATGCCAATTACTGCCATTCACAAGTAAGGCTCAGGACAGGGCCACAGATTTTACCAATCAAAGCCATCCATCCACTTAGATGGATGGGCAGCAGTGGCCACAGGCAGGCAGTCAGTGCTGGGATGGTGCTGTGGCTAAAGTGGGTGATGGTGGAGTGGAGGAAGGCAGCAAGCACAGACAGATGATGATTCACAGGTAGTGCACTGCAGCTCCCAGAATGCCTCATTCCCTTCAGGGACAAGGGGAGTCTTAAGTGACTGAAATACAAGCAGAAAGTCCAGTGCTTGTGGAGGAATTCACTCAGCACAGCCTCTCCTCTCTCCTCTGTCTTTATATGCTGTCGTCATAAAGAACGCCAACAACCCAAACACCGGTATGTTATTGTCAGTATCTATGGAGACTGATGCCTCTCACCAGTACATGCAGGAAATAATGTTGCAGAAGAGGGAGAGGGATGGGCAGGGTAAACACCAACGCTAAACAAAGCAGATGGTTGAGTGTCAGTTAAAAAGGAAAGTGAGACATCAATGACCATGCTCTTCTTGTTTAGCAATTACACTGTAATTGTGTTTGAAATTCAATTAAAAAAACAAAAACAAAATGGCAGGCTTTTGTAAGGTCATGGTGGATGAAAAAGAAAACATGAGCTGAAGAAAGAGTACAAGAGCAGAGTCACAAAGAGAGAGAGAGAAGTATAGCAAAAGGGAAAGTCTCAAAATCAGCTTGGCCAAGAAAGATCCATGAGGCAAAAAACAGCATCTGTCATTTTATCTGTGATGGGTGCTCGGAGGCATTATGTCATATGACATATCCATCGTACAGAATGCGCAGGGATACTTCGATACATCTCTTCAGACATTTGACTTGTTTGGAGCGGGGGACAGAGAGAAAAAACACAGAGTGCAGTGGATAGAACCTGAGGAGGGGAAAGCAGAGGAAAGGCTTTAAAGCTCATCTGTAATAAGGCCTCTTTGCTGGCTCTGGTCTTCAGCGACAGTGTGTTGACATAGATGGCAATGCGTCAATGGTCCAGACACATTATTTTACACTATTTCATTCCCTGTGGTTTCCGGCACACATGTGAAAGCACACACAAGCAGAAACACCAAGTCTGAATGTGCTTTGTCTAGCTTACAATTAGCATAATACGCTAAGTGGAAAATAATGAGGGAACAAGTGACTGAGGGAGGCACTGAAGCACAGGACAAATCCTGCACGTTCTTGAGTTGTGACCCTAAAATAATGCAACAAAACAAGAATTTCAAAAATTTCTTATGAAAATAAATTGAACACGTATGTGTACTTTAAATGATGGAAGTTAGATTTTGAGATGTTATTCACAAAAAATATGGTCTCAGATCAGATCAGACAGAATTTTCAACTGGTTATACTCTGTTTCCTTCAATTTGACTGACTTATAACTGATCTATAAGAGATCTGATTTTCCCTAAGCAATGACTAGAGACCAACTTGTCTGCCTGAATTTAACATCATTTTAAGTCAAGTGGTGCACAGCCATGTCAACATACTGGTATCACTGCGAGTTTACGAGTGAAATGGAACATAGTAAAAACAGTTCCACATGTTCCTTCATTTGTTTGTTTGTTTGTTTTTTTAATGCGAAAGCCACTGTTTCATCTGACAATACCGGCAGAATGCAAAGATACGGGCCCAGGTAACAACAAATAAAAGGCTTGCATTATTTAGTATTATTGTCTTCTTAAGTCCCAATACAATTTTAAAATTAAGCTATAGTCAGTGAATGCAGTGAGGGAAGACTTTATTGAAATGACCAGGCTGGTGTGTTTGGTAATCAGAGATTTATGAAAAAATATATATTATTTTAATAGCAAGGACAAAGTCAGCAAGTCACACTTTGACATTCTCAGAGCACCATTGGCCTGCAAAATTCACTTTAACCTTGACAGAACTAAAATGAATTCATATTTTGCTCAATTTACTTTTATTTAATAATACTTCTTTTGCCCTCTTTCTGTCTTCCTGAATCATTTTCTTCAAATGTGCAGCGGTACTCGTAGGTGTATACAATCTGAATTTAAATTCAGTCCTTTATTGTTTAAGAAAAAGAAAGAGAGTGGGGTAGCAGCGGTGGTGGGTTTCTTGCTGATCTGTGTCTTTGAACCCTGAGTGGCACCTGTGCCTTGATGCTGGAGCCAATATTGGATTTTGGCCCAGGTCACACCTCAGGGCGGTGGGTTAATGGCCCACTTTGCCAGGCATGCAGAGCTGCTCGGCCCCGCACAGTCCAACCTGCTGTCTCAGCACTCCAGTCCTCACGGCAGAAGTTGCAGACAGAGGCGGAGAGGCTGTACTGTATGTACCAGTGTGTGACAACACACCAGAAATCACATTGTCTTAACTAAAACTGCAACATGGGGAGAAAACATTGCTTAGCTGTCATGCTGAAAGACAAATAGTAGACCCTTGTTGCTTGAGAAAAATAGATAAGCTGTTCATGATGCAACAATTCTCTTTTACTTTGGTGTTGAAAAAACTCTGATGTCTATGCTTCAGGCAAGGAGGACATATATAGAACAACAGAGATAGACAGTTGACGAGATAAACAAATAAGTGAAGCAAAAGCTAAACCAGGTAGTGTTTTAAAAGTTAAAGCCAGGATGGAAATTAATGACAGCCACGATTCAGTTGTGGAAAATTTCAGTTTTATATTCTGGTCATTCTTACAGGTACAGAGTCATGATTTAGTGGTCCAGTTATATTTGCATTTGGTGTTTATTCTTTGAATGGCCCTGATTCTGATGGACCTCCTCACATTATGAATACCTAACAGGCTGGCAAACTACCATGCATGCTGGCTGACTGAAGGCCTCACAGATTTGCTGATTGACAAACTGAAGACCTGACTGTTTGGCTGACTGGCTCAGGGCTTGGCTGACTCCCTGACTGACCGACTCATTTACTGACTGAAGGACTGACTAACTAACTGCCTGGTTGACTGACTATGTGCCAGGATGCAAAGCTTTCCCACATGTTTTCCTCCATGCTGCATTTCAGTTGGGGAACGCTGCCTCGTCCCTTCAGTGTTTACAGTGTGTAGCCCAGCCGTGGGAGTGCAGCCCCGCTTCATCTCCACACTCGGCCTGAAACGCCTCTTCTCCGGGCACCATTAATCAGCAACAGAGACTTTCTCTCTCCCTCTCTCGCCTCTCCCTTTTTTCGCTCTTCTACGCCCACAGACATGCTGGATGAGGCCATTTTGAAAGAGTTAACAGATGTCGGCTGATTTGCCCCGGGCTTTCTGACATTGCCCGAGTGATGTATTTGATGTGGAGTTTATTCAGCTCTAATAAACGTATAAAGAATTAGAATAATAATTCACAGATGTACATACCCAGATTATATGCCGGAGCCTCTCTTTGAAGCAGACAAGGCAGCCAAGATTAACAGAACCAGGGGAAAGGATGAAAAGGGTTTTGGTTCAGTCCACCGATAATCACAGAGGTCAGAATGGACTAATACCCCAGCTTTATGTTCATGCACTGACGCAGATGGCCTTTGTTCCTATCAGAGGCTTCTAAACAAGAGGCTGCCATTGCCACCATGCTATATATTTCTTTTCTTGTCTCAAACATGCTTTTTTTAATTTGTCATTTTGTGAACACCAGAGGAAAGAAACTAAAAGAATAAAGGGTAAAACACAATGGGACGGGAGTGAGGTCTAGCATTCTGATCATGGCAAAAAGGATGAGGGAATTACTTTCAAAACAAACAACTTCCATTTGCTTCACAACTAAACAACAACAAATCTCAAAAATGGCCAGTTGCAGAGCATCTTAATACCCACATAAACCATAAAAACAGCTACACAGCTCCATGGCAATGCATAGCAACCGTGCAGAATTTCAGTCAAGGAGAAAGAAGGCAAAAAAACACCTTATTACTTCTAACTCCTGCAAGCCATTTTGGTCTCCAAAGGTTTTAGAGCGCCGCAGGCCATGTGTCTGCAGTGTTTCGGGAAATGACTTGCCTTCGCACGAACACTGCTATGTTCTGCAGCACTGCTGCCCCCAGCATCCCCGCTCAATTTCTGTTTAACCCCTTCCTGCCTTCCCTCACACTGACTCACTGCAACAGAGAGCTCACACCCAGCACAATACTGTCACATTGTTCAGCCTCCCACAACCAAAGCAAATCAGACCAGCTTTTTCACGAGCTAACACATTAACTCCACGTCTAATTTGGCTACTTAAGCATGTGATGGCTCTTAAATAACATGGTGCGGGAAAGGCATAAGGTTACATGAGGAAGAGAAAGATGAAGAAGAAAAAAAAACTGCTCCATTCCACTTGATCTACTACAATGTGCGACACAGTTTGCACACTTGAGTGTGTATCAACGGTGGATTAAATCTGCAAACTCGTTGACACAACACATAATTAAAACATCTTGCTCGAGGTCAGGAATTTTCTAATTAGTAGTGTACTGACAAAGCTGCAATTCCATCGCCCTGAGTTTCAAAGTCCACAGGTTACTGCTAAGATGAAAGCCGACCCCGGAGCACTATTCTGCAGGGCTGCTCATACAATTCCTCAGAAGACAGTCACAGGGTCACCAAGCTAAACAGTCTGCTGCACCCGGAACCTTGCTTCCAAACAAAGAACTTCAAACTTTCCTGCCTGGAAACACAATCTTGCTTTTGTTTCCCCTCTCTATTTCTTTTCAACCTGCGAGAAACAAAAGATTGTGTGAAGGCAACCAGAGGAAGAAACCATAACACTGTTTTTAATCTGTTTAATTAAAATGCTCTAAGCCTGGCTAGCTGAACAACTTGTTAAATACTACAAAGGCTTTATTAGGTGGGTCTTTGTAGCTTAAGTTGCCAACCCCGTTTAGGATTTGGGGGTAATAACATTTGTTCACATATTGCCAATTATTATTTACTAAATGATAGGAAAACCACATTGTCCACAACCAGAATAGTACACCAGCAGAACAGCTAACATAACAACAACCCAGATGGTGAGTTTGTTGCTGTTGTGATTAATAAATCAGCTTTATTTGTCTGAAGATCATAATCCAACCAATAATCCACCAAGCAATGTGTTCAATATCTTGCTTCTCTGGCACTTTCTACAGCGAGAAAAAGAGTAGCTAAGAAACTGCTAACAGCTTCCCAGATAACCTGGACAATTAACACAGGCCAAGTATCTTTGGCTACATAAAGTATCAGAAGTAGAACTTTTTCAGCATTAAATATTCAAGGCGTTTCATATATAAAATGAACCCAATTAGAGTTAAAATAGGAGAAGTGTAATGAGTCTCTAGTCAGAATGCTTGTCTTCAGAACTACTCGCTAATGAGCCCTTGTTGGTTTTACACACTTTACTTTCAATGGTGTGGCACTGTCATTTCTGCCGGTTTTTAATTTTTAATTCAAGTTGAATGAGAGGGTGGTGACTGAGTTAATAATCAAGGCACCGGGGTGTTTTGCAGCCGATGGATAGCTGGAAGAAGTTGCCAAATGAGGCTTGTGGTCCACCCTTTGATGTCTTTGCGAAACGTTCCAAATAGGAATAACCAGTTAACAAAAGCCTATCAGTTCAGAACGGTATCAAACATAAATGACCATACTAAGAAGAACGCATCCTGCAAATGGCCTAATTAGGGAAAATGGTACACTAGCAAAATAGCATGGCACTGAATAACACAGAACTGATGCGCGTTAAAAGACTCTGACTCGAGAACAGGATGAGACACGAAAAGCAGCACAACAGACCGTGCTGCTCTGCAGACATGTGCTGTATCCTGAGCTGTCAGTCTCCACATAAATCCTCATATGAGCAGTGACACATTTCACTTACAAGAAAAGAAAGACACCACGGAGCCACAGTAGATTTGCAGATGTGGGGGATTAGAAAGCACATTTACGGCAGAGGTTCACACTATGAATCGGCCCTTGATCTCAAATTGACATTAATGGGGCCATTTCTGACATCACTTAGCCATCGTAGGCTCAGCTCCAGTGCCGCTGACACTGGTCCCCATGCACCTGATGCAGTGCCTGCTAAGTATGAACAGCAGGAAAATGGCTGTCTGAAGAGCAGGTCTGATTAAAATCCATGCTCTTCAGGGGAAAGAATAGAGTTTCATGTTTTATATAGATGGCCCAGAAAGATGAACCAAAACTTAAATAGAGTGCCTCTGTGAACATCTGTGACCCCAAGTGTCATTGTTTTTTATCCAACAAGCTAAAGGGGAGAAGCTGACAGAGTTTTCAAAGCTACTCTGAAACAAATGTCTTTACCATTCTGGGGATTTATGGTGTTAAGGCAACATTAATATACAGTAAAATGCCCTACTTATATTGCTTCTTCTACTAGTTCTGCTGTTAAGCCGAGGTCTTTTGACTGAACAATATGGTACAGCTGGCACAGGTCATATACACTAATATACAATTAACTAAAAAATCCAGATGTGTGGGAGGGGAATGGGGTGGAGTGGTGGAGTAAAAATGGTTGGCAGTTTTGCAAAATTTGGACTCAGTTAAGGAGTTCCTCATTATAGTTTTGTTGGCACTTTTCTGGAGGCCTCATTCTTCCCATCAGATTGCTCTTCCACAGGCCCAGAAGGCTTCCATTCTACCTGCACAGCATTTTGGCAACCTGCTTTATTATACCACATACAACAGCATCCTTTTGCAAGCAGCTGTGTGTGTGTGTGTGTATATAGGGCTTATCTACATATTGACTTGGTTTAAATCCACACTCTTGCCTGCCATAATAATTAAACATCTTGTAAAAGGAAGTACTCAATTCTTCCTGCACCTGAGGCGGGCAGCTGCAGGAGCTGCCCCTCGGCGCCCTGCAAACACACCGCAGGCGCTGCCTGGTATCCAAACAGCTTCAGCATGCACCCAGAGCCATTGCCTTCCATGGTGTAATGGCGCCTTTCTATTAGATTCCAACTGAACAAAAAATGCCAACGCAAGCACGGGTAAATGTGTTTCTATGTACCGCAGGAACAAAGCAGTTAGGATAGGCTGAACAGGTAATAAAGACAGCAGGGGCCTGTTTTATAGTTGTCAATGAGTCAAGACCACACATGCATAACTGCACAGACCTCAATACAAACGTGTACGCAAACACACAACAGAGCCATCGTGTGTAGTGACAAAGGCCGGCCCAGGAGGTATGTTTGCATTTTGTGGCTCTCTGGACCTTGTGGTATGTGTATATAAAATTTTCTCCAAAGGCCAGACAAGCCTTTTTAAGCCAAACCACATCTCATTGCTCAGAAATGCCGTGACATGTAATCAAAATGCTGATGCGGGTGATAGAGACCATAGCTGGCTATTCACAACTCCCCCAAAGTTCTATCAGTGGAGGGCGTTCATTAGTCCAACAAATACATAATTTATGCAATCTAAAATATACATGTGATCATGAATCAAAATGGAAATGAGAGGCACAGAAACACTGAGGCTTTATGATGATGCCAATTCTTTGTTTCGGGAAAAATGAGTAGTGGTCAAACGTAGCCAAACATGCCCAACCACAGCATCTTTGTTCTCTTGCTTAGAAGCTAAACCAAAGACAGACCTGACAATATTAAAAGTAGGAGCAATCTATAGTTATTACAACTCTTTTCTTATTCAGACAACACTGTTGTATGTCTATTATCTGTGTCATGATCATGTACATTATTAAACATAGAATACAGCACCAAACAGCAGATGTGGATTTTAAAGGACGTGCATGTAAAAACATTTTCAGCCAACTTTGGAGACAATAGGTTCAAGTGGATGCTACTTGACACAAAAAAACAAATCAATGGGAGCACACATTTCCAGCAACACAAGCAGGCATCAAAAAACAGCAAAAAAGCCATAAGCCTTTATCCTCTCTTCATTCAGGGCTCATAACATCTATGTGCATGGTGATGTCTGAATTCTGCTGAGATTATTTGTCAAAAATGTCTGAATTTCACAGTTAATTGGCCTCCCTAATTAGCACAGGATGTCTAATTCCCATTGCAGTCAGTGTGCTAAATGGTAAAGCTTTAGCAAGCGGATGCCATTCCTTTTCATTTGAGCAGAGAGACTCCCTGTGCAAACCAAGCTACACTGTACATTACACACTCAATGATCGATTCTAAATCTTAATTAGGGAAACGACAAACAAGCAAGGGGACTTAATGAACTGTGTACCTTGTCAAACAGCTGGCTGATTATATTTATTGAGATATATGTTAAATTTAATGATTTGGGCAATTAACTGTTAGACCCCCTCTGTAATCTCTGAGGGACATAAAGGGGCCAGGGAGGAGAGCACCAGGGCCAGAGACCTAATGGAAAGCAGCTGACAAATATTTGTCGTCCCCAGAGTGCTGAAATAGACATCAGCGGCTCAGAAGACCTTGTGCTCCAAAATAAAGATGTTATATACAGGGAGACAACTCCCTTGTGTGCTTCAATCGCAATCACTTGCACTCCTGGTTAACACAGCCTTGATGGTGTAATAAGACATGTTTCAGACACGCATAGTTTTGCTGGGACCTCTGTTCATTTAATGATGTGAGATGTTCTGCAAAAACAATAGAGAAACATAACAAAAGATATCTAAAAGTGTGCACAGGCTTTATTATCAGTGTCTTTTTTTTCCGTGGCCATCCATTTCTAACTTTTTTTTTTCTAAATTGGTCAAATGGAAAGCAGTGAAAAGCGAGGAAAAAAAAATTAAGCTGAGCCAAAAAGTGCGACTTGGATTTAATATTTTATAATTGCCAAGGGACATTCTAAGATCAATGAATTTTTGCCCGGGACGCACATCAGAAAGAGATGTACTTCAGTCTTTTTAGGGAACATTGGTCTATTTAATTCCAGTGTCTGATGCATGTGAAATATGCCTTCCATGGCCTCCTTCTTCTTCCCCAGGCACTGCTGCAGGCAGACATTACCACTTTTAATGGGCCGCCATGAGAAGAGGCAAGTCAGCCAATAACCCATCCTCACTAATGGATCGCCTTGTTTGTTCTCTTTTACCATTTTCAGAAGCTAATTTTAGATGTTCTGTTTTCCTGTTAAAATACAAAATAAAGGACACTGTATCACAACAACATTTTAACAAAAACAATGAAATAAATGAAAACAGAATGGGAGCTGTAATAGATATGATATTCATGCACACACATTCTCTGTCATGTAAATTAGGTAGTTGTTGGTCCAGGTTACGAGGGGTAGCTCTTGTTTAACTGAAAGCCAAAACAGGGCCTCTCTCGGAGGGGGGAGAAAAGGGAAGCAGTCAGACAAAAAGCTTCTACAGCCTGTAGTTAAAAAAAAAAAAAAAAAGTCAGAGTTGACTAATGGTGGGTAGAAAACAGCAATAGCTTTTAGGGGTGGTAATGATCAGTTGTTTGATTGGTTTATAGCTGGGGGCAAAATATCTGCTTGTCTTGATCTCAATTTACCCTCAACCTTTAACTTTTTAAATAAATCTAAAGCTTCACTTTTAGTTACAGATGTACCACTTTTTTGTAGACCGAGCACACACACAAAAAAAAATACTTTACACTCGCTGATGTTGATTACTGATATGAATACTAATGATAACAATTATCATAATAATGCAATATTTTTTTTTTTTTTTTTTACCAGTTGAAATTAATATAGGAGCACAGGTGTTACAGCATAAATGTAGTGTAAGCCTCCAAACTGCTTTGTTCACAGTATGACTGGCTGGGGAATATAGTTAACATCAGTCCACCTCACAGTTAAGCTGATAAAAGGCACTAAGTGGTCACCACTGGTTAAAATATCCATCAAATGGTGAAGCTGAAGATCAAAATGTGTTGCAACATATTGTTTTTGCTTTTTCAAAGCCAACCACTTTTGATACAACAAGTTCAGTGATGTAACCGCGGCTGTCACCAACTACCGGAGCTCTAGTCTCATGCTTACGTTCCAGTAACTGGTGACAGTTAATGGAGTTTAATGGAGTACTGGCATAAATTGGTGCATATAAAAGAAATCTTAATTAATCTTAACATTAATTAATTAAATAATTTGTTTCCTCTCCCTCCTCCGCCTGCGCCACCTGGTAGAGCTGACAACAATCCACAGAGCCCCTGGTGGTCTGGAGTTTCCAATGTTATGTTCGTCTGAATCAGAATCAGAATAGCGTTATTGTCATTATGTGACACATATAATGAAATTACAGGTGCTTCTCTCTATACTATATGCTGC
>JASGAU010368973.1:0-28164 GCA_030220045.1 Australoheros facetus
CTGCAGACCTGCTGAATGAAGAAATCCCTTCAATAGAAGCTGTCTGACAAAGTGAAGCTGAAAGATCTCAGAAAGCAGCAGATCATCCACGATCTGAAGAAGCAGCTGAGGAACAAAGTCTCTGACATCTATCAGTCTGAAAGGGTCACAGAGACATTTCTGTGGCTTTGGGACTCCAGAGAACCACGGTGAGAGCCGTTATCCACACATGGAGAAAACTTGGAACAGTGGGAACCTTCCCAGGAGCGGCCGGCTACCTGGAAATCCCTTCAATGCAGCTGAATTCAAACAATCCTGCAAAGAAGAGTGGGCCAGAGTTCCTCCACAGTGATGAGAAACACTCACTGACAGGTATCACCAACACCTGACTGCAGCTCCTGCTGCTGAGGGCGGCAGCAAGGACTGCAGGTATACCAGCCTGACACTGGGCTGGTGTAACAGCCAGGTATCAGGTTTAGGGGACAATGACATCCTCACAGAACTGCATGAGAGGAAACACGGAAAAGCAGATCAGACCCCCTCTAATAATGACCACTGACACCAAATGAAATTTGTCTAAATCGCAGGTTTATTATTGGTTATTTGGGTTTAAATTAAATAAGGCACATTCACATCATCATTAAACATTCAAACCTGAAAATAAAAACATGTGGTACAAAAATAATTACTCAGACTCGGCTTCTGGTCGAGTTTGACATCCATTCAGTTTAAATTAAAACAGTGAAATTTAACGAGGCGGCCTCAGAGTGATGGAGGAACATGAGACACTAACACTAACTGACGTATCCGGGACTGCAGCGGCTTCATCACATGAGACTCTAATGTTAAAGGTCCACACTGGTGGTTCTATTTCTCTCATTTACTGATAAATGTTTCACACCATCGAATCGGCCCGCAGACGCTCCGCTGTGCTCCAAGACTGCAGTTTGATCTGTTAACAGGAGCGTTCATCAGGAAGTGACAACAATACAGTAAAATAATAATAAACTCAGATATAAAAACACTGTTAATTATCAGGCTGATCATCATCATTTGAGCTGTGTCAGAGTCATATTTGGGGCTGAATGATACTTCTTTGTTCAGGACCGCCTTCTGAGCCCTCGAGGTTTATGTACCTTTATTGGCACCTGATGGAGCTCTGACCTCAGGCCACAGTGGCTCCACATTTTTGGCCTGTGATGGTTTCTTTGTGAACATATTTGATCACCACAGACAGTATGAAAGACGGCCTCTGATTCTGGATCCTTTTGCTTTAAGGTGCATTCGTTCCAATGGCCAGCAGGGGGCACAAAGAGACCAGCGTGTACGTGTCAGTGACACTTCCTGATGAGTTTTTGGTCTCTGTTGCTAGTTCAAGTCTAACTGAATAAAGTATGATAATCTGGTAAATTATTGTCCCAATTAGAGCCACAAGAGGAGGATAAAGGAGCACAGACACGGCCCAGAGGTCCAGTTCAGTGACTGATTGGCTGAGCTGAAGCCCTGCAGCATCCATCTGTCAAAGAAGCCACGCCCATGAGGTTATCCAGATGTACAGTTAGCATTAGTATTTCTGTCTCAGGCTGTAAACATGGTTATTTCTGCTGGAAAGATTTAACATGGGAGTCAATGGGGACTGGATCAGTGTGGCACCCTGCTGGGCATCAGAGCTTGGATCTGGCATAGTTTGGTATCTGAGGGAGTTTGGAGGCTGGGTCAGGCTCCTCTGGAGCTGTCGGTGGTTTTAATGTTGGTGGTCAAAAATCTGCAGCTGTAAAAGGAGGAATTCCACCGAACGCCTCACGGCCTGATTTGGAAAACAGCTGGGGGTGACGGGCTGGGCTCAAAGTGTGCAGAAGTTCAGCTTCTCCTGAATATTTGTACCTGCTGAACCTCCGCACGCTTTAAGCAGACACACTCCACCTCACAGACCACACATACAATTAGATCATCCCAATAAAACGGTACGAGGAGAGGAATCAGAAAAGGACATTCAAACAGCAAGAAATGAACGTGGAGCAGTTTGCATCCCTTTTTCTACCTGTGGAGGCTGGAAGAAGAACGTGTTTTAAACTCAGCTGAGAGGAGGAGGAGGAGGAGGAGGAGGAGGAGAAACTCCTCAGATGCTTTTTTCCCGCCAAGCTGCCGATCCAAATCTGTCTGGAATATATTTGAGTTGTTTTGTTAAACTTAAAAACGTCACAGTGACACCATCGGTTTGGCCACTTCAGCTCGAGAGGGTCGAACATTTTAAAATATCCGGGGCTGTGGCTGCCTGCTTGGATCATCCCATCCTTCTAATTAAGTGAAGCTGAATCTGTGTGGATTCAGGCTGAGCTGCAGCTGTCTGAGTCCCTACAGCAAAGCTGGGTCAAAGAAGGACGGGTTACCTTACGGTGCACATCTGGACCACTGTTTTAGTTTTTAGAAAGGAAGTTACATCATTGGTGTGCAGGCAGAAATCTCAAAGCTGCAGTGAGAAGATGTTTGGGTGAATCAGGGATGCAGATCCAGCATCACTGAGTCGTGGTTTCAGTCTTGTGTGCTTTTCCTTTTGGCAAAACGTCCGTGGGTTTCCTCCTGCTCCTTCGGTCGCAGGTTCACTCTGCGCTGGTTTCTGCCTTCTGATTGGCGTTTGTCTCGTCAGCTCCACGGCTCCGGGTCGGGGAGGGCGGGTCCGGGGGGCGGGTGGAGTCTTCATCCCTGCTCTGTGACGGAAAGGCTTCGGCTTCCACGCAGCCGCCTGGACAGTCCTCCAATTCTACGTTTAAACCTCGGACAGTCTGGCTGTGGGGGTCAGGCGGCTCATCGAGATCCCGCGGAGAAGACGGGATGTTTGCCAGAGGGGCGTCGGCCGAGCTGTCGATCTGCGACGAGGCAGCGGACGGCGTCGATGGCGAGGTCTCGCTGCCTGTGCTGCAGCTGGAGGTGGAAAGCAGTTCACCGCCGTCGGGAATTTCGTCTGCCAGCCCGGAGGCGTTTGGAGTGTGCGTTCGCTCCGGCGCGTGCGCTCCAGAGTCCAGGGTGTGAGAGCGAGCCAGGGGCCGCTCTTTGAGGCTTCCTGTGGGGCTACTGACCGCCACCGTCTCCCCTCGCCTCAACCGCCTCCTGTCCGGATTCACCTGCAAAGGAACGCCAGCAGAGGAAAAGTTCATTCCTCTCCAGACGTGGCTAAATATCAAAATCTATATTTTACCACTTGGAAAATAAGAAGTGTGTACCTGGCTGAGGTTTGGTGAACACCTGGGTGGAGAAGCAGAAGAACCCTTCTTCATCTGCTGCATCCTGACGGTACAGGTGGGAGATAGGATTTTAGCATTTTAGTAAAACATCCCAGATTAAAATCATACACTTATGAGACATCAACTCAGATATTCTCCAAGATTAAAGCTGCAAATTTAAGAGTAATAAACTGGATATTTTCAGAGATGGAAGCAGGAAGTTTCACTCCAGAATAAACCCGAATACTCTCAGATATTAACTCAAATATTCTCAGTCATAAACTGAAATGTTCTCGGAGAAAAAAATCATTGGAGGAGGAATTTTACACTGTGAAAGGATTTAGAGCTTTTCTTTAAATGACTGAACAGGCCCTGCTGTCAGCGCCTTCACATGAAGACGCTGTGGATTGGTGGATTTGTGGCAGCTGACCTGCTGATGGACTGGGCCAGCTTCTGCTTCCTGTTGTTGGCGTTATCCTGCAGCCTCAGACGCTGCACGAACGAATGAGCTGAAGAACAGAAACGATCCTGATTACACGTCAGCGGATCCAAGCAAAGCTGACAAGCCTGCATTTTCACTGCAAATGAACCAATGCTAATGTTAGCTACCCAGAGCTCCTTTGGGGACGGAGAGCAGTTTGATCGGTTCAGCATCAGGAGAGAGTCCGGACGCTTTCTGCAGCGCTCGCAGGATTTCAGTGTTCTGCAGGAGGAAACAGGAGAACTGATTTTTATAAGGTAACAAAGTGTCCCAAACAGGCTGTCATCTGCAGGAAGATGCAGTGACGACGAACTGTGTATCGAGCAGTATATACGTCTCATGTTCAGACCCAGAGACCGTGCACCAGCAGAAGACCAGCAAGGGTGGAGGACGCCCAAAGCAGCGAGCTGAGGGGAGCTGCTTTCAAATATTTTCATATTTCACTCTCTGAGTTGAAATGGTGCCACCTATGGGCTCAATAAAGACTTTCTCTGTGTTTGAAAGCTAGCATTAAGAGCTGCAGTCAGCAGGGGCGCACAGCTCGGATATTTACATGGGATCCCACCGATATCTGCAGGCTGCACCGATGACCAATATCTACGAGTGATGCAAAGCTACTCTAGCAGAATCCAAAAATAAAAATATGGAGCTGGACGTGAGCAGCACAGCTCGCCTTTAATGCTTTTTAAGGCCTGCAGCTAACCTGAACACACTGGGAGGTGCTGCACAAACTTTTAGGCCCATCAGATCTTTGTTTTTACATCAATTAGGCATCTGAGAGCTTTCAGAGTCATTCCTCTGGATACAAAGGTCTAAACCGGCTTCGGTTCTCTGAGAGGTGTACGACCTTTCCGCCCAGCTCGTAGGCGCAGTCCAGCGGCGTCCTCTGCCTCTTGTTCCGGATGCTGGGTGAGGCTCCGCCCCTCAGTAGAAGCTCCACCAGCGCCTGATGCCCGCTGCGCACCGCCTCATGGAGAGCCGTGTTGCCCTGAAGATTCACTACGTTCACCAACGCGTTACTCTACACACACACACACACACACACACTCAGGGTTAATGTCAGTGACTTTGTTTAGCAGCTGCGTGTGTGTTCACCTGTGGTCACCTGTAACAGGATGGTGGCCGTTTCCAGATTTCCACGCAGGCAGGCGTGGATCAGAGGAGTGTTTCCATACTGATCCTTCTTATTCAGCTTGGCATTGCACTCCAGCAGAAAGATCACAACCTGAACACACACAGACCGACACCAGCCTTCATTTAACAATAAAACCTCTTCAGTGGTCTCTCACACACACACACACACACACACACACACACACACAGGTAGGAGCCCCTCCTCAGCAGATGACCCCCCCTCCCCGAGCCTGGTTCTGCTGGAGGTTTCTTCCTGTTAAAGGGGGTTTTTCCTTCCCACTGTCTCTGTATTATTGGAGGGTCTTTATAATATAAAGCACCGTGAGGCGACTGTTTGGTGAAACTGAACTGAATTTTCGGTGTGCACTGTCAGCTCCAGAAAGGTTAACATCATCACTCAGTGAGCTGCCACTGAGCCGGGGTGGGTTGTGCTTATTTTGTGTGTTGCTGAGCAGATAAACAGCAGCTCGTACATCGTTCCGTCTGCTGGACTAACTGTTTGAAGCAGTAGAGATTGTGGAAGAGTGTGCAGCAAATACATATAAGAGGACTGACACAGGACTGAGTGGTAACAGTAACAGAGGGGTTTGGTCTTTTACTAAAACCTGTCAGCAAAAATAAAAACTGAATCTGATCCTTGAACATTTTTCCTGCCTTGTGGTCTTTTTGCTGCAGCAGGTTGACCCACTTCCACCCACCGGGCTGCTGTAAACATGTTTTTAGCATCAGTGTGAGGACAGAGAGCTGCAGCAGGATTAAAGCACAGCACAACTCTGCAGCTTCTCTGCTCGTTACGGGACAGATCTCAGCCTGTTTTGTGAAAGATCTGTGTAATCATAGCAGATGCTGCTTTTGTTGGGAACATCACCTCACCGTGAGGCTCGGTCACGTTTCCTTCTGTTCCTGAAAAACGGAGGGACCTGTGCTCTGAAAGCTCACACCTTCACTTGGCTCCTACCTGGACGTGGCTGTTCTGGCAGGCCAGGTGAAGGGGCGTGGCGCTCTGGTTGGTGCGGGTGTTCACGTTGGCCCCGTGGCGGATCAGCAGGGCGGCCAGCGCCAAGTGGCCGTGCAGGGCGGCGACGTGGAGGGGCGTGAAGCCGTCAATGTTGCAGCTGTTCACGCCGAGCGTTCCCGCCTGCTGCACGGACAGCTGTGGGAAGATGAGCGAGTCCATCAAACAGCTCCTCTACATTCATCCTGCATCCATGCTGCTGCACGAGCACCTATCATACCTTCTGAGTGGGAGCACAGTTTGGGCACTGACACAGAGGGTGGCAAAGCAGAGCCTCAGACCGAACTTCACCCTCATCCTCCTCTTCCTCATCCATCCACTCCAACAGGTAACGCACCTGAGAAAGAAGAACTCCTTTATTTCCTGCTTTAGCAGAGGACAGTGTGCCACACAGGGAAGTATTCTCCGTAGTCCGTCTTTGGGACAGCACATCTATCCTCAGCAGTGCTGCTGCTTCTCCATCCCCTCCTGTCGTTTTCCACTGAGAAAATGTGATTCGGATTCTGTTCAAGCACAAATGCACTCACCATCTCCACGTCGCTGTCTGCCACGGCTCGCAGCAGCTTCTCCACCTGTCAGTCAAACACAGAGGGCATCAGACACCACCAGGTCACAGCAGCTTCATGTTTGCTTCTGCTTTTGTATCTGTGAGAGCTGTTTCAGGGCTCCCATCCTACAGTCTGTCCTCCAGCTGTCACTGCACACTCACACTGATATTACTGCTGCTTTTACAGCAGCTGGAGGAGTCAGAGCCGCCCTCTTTAGCCCGGCTCTTTATTTAGCTCTGCCCTTTTATAAGCTGCACTCACCTACAGGAAAGCTTTCATAGAAATAACTGATTGCTGGTGCTAACAGACCGAGCGGTGGTTTATAACTGATTCAGATGCATGCAGAGATCAGACTGAGGTGTTTCCTGGACTGTCAGGTCACTGCTCACCTCTCTGTGTCGGACCCGTTCTCCCTCTGGTTTGACCTCCGAGCCCAGGGAGGAGGTGCTGGAGACGGAGGAGCGGCGGCTGCTGCTGCAGTCTGAGGCCAGAGGGGAGCGACTGGGAGACTGAGACAGAAACAAAGGACGATGCTGTAAAATCAACCCGGCCACCCGACTCCAACGACCCCCCACGCTAATGTACTTTTAGCTTTAGTGCTACCAAAAAAATGTGACATCCTCACAACCAACTCTCCTCCGGTCTGAGGATCAAAGAAGGGGCTCAGTACTGCTTCCACTGAACTCCGACAGTCCTTCCACAAAGATTCCAAGATATTCCCAAACTATCAGCTGCTCCCTTTAGGGGGCGCCACAGCGGATCATCTTCCTCCTCTGTCCAGCGTATTCACCCTCCCTCCTCTGCACATGTCCAAACATCTCAGCCTTGCTCCTCTTCCTGTCGTGGACCCGCGCAGGGGTCCTCCAGCGGGACACGTCTGAAACACCTACACTGTGTCCTGAGAGCATCCTGGTCAGATTCGGAGCCACACCCACTGACACCTCCCTGGGATGAGGGGATTAGCATGAAGGAGCAGACTGAGCGCAATTCAGAAGAAAACTCGAGAAAACCCTGGGCCAGATCAGGGACAGCACTGCGGGTGGGGGGAGGGTCTTGTGGGAACTGAGTCAGGCCTAAAGAGCCACAGGGGCCCTCCACCTTCCTGCAGCCCCATCAGGGAGAGCTGTAGAGGTCCAGTCATCTTTGGATCGGGCAGCAATCAACAGCGGAGGCCAGAGATGACCCTCCGCGTGGATCTCAGGCCAGTTTGAAACACCTGGAGTGTCTGGACCTGCCGGAGAACACGATCCTGAACATGCTTGACTTTTACAGCCGGTTACCTTCACCAGAGCGCGCTGCTAAATCGTCTCCGTGAAAACACAGAGTTGGTTTGTCAAAAAAAGAGGAAAAGCTGACTTTTGTAGTGACATGTATATTTATAATATTTGCTGTGATGTTGGAGCTGATGAAGACCACAGTGCAGATGAGACTCACGTCGACGCCGCTGCGCTGCCGGCCGTTCTGAGTTGACTGCAGCAGCATGAGGATCTGCAGGAAGACATGAACAACACACCTGAAATATTTAGCTTTTACTTGATGTGCACAATGAAACAGGTTTTTTCTTTTTGCAAAGTCGCTGACGCGTCTGTTTGGGTTAAAATAAAAACCTTTATCACAAAGTTGCACCACTTTAAAGGATGTGTGGATGTGAGGTCAGGTTCAGAGGACCGGCTGCTCAAACACCGCCAGCAGCTGATCGGATTCGCTGTGACGCACGGAAACACCGTGGGTCTGATTTAGTTTTCTCTTTCAGGTGTGGAGCTGGTGCCCTCTTTATGCTGCACTCGGCTGCACTTTAGTTAAACTCTGAAATTTAAACCGTTGCTGGATCTACAGCATTCAGCCCAAAGCTTGAAGCAGGAAAAGAGGAGCAGACTGCACATCTGTGTCTGAGACACCGAGTCTGATAAAAGCTGCAGCTTGAGAGGACGACTCTTCTCTTTTTACAAACACTGTTTTGGGAGATTTTCAGAGCAAAGACAGAATCAGGCGGTTTCACGGGATGATCTGTTTTCAGCGACTTCAGCCTCTTTTCAGACTCGGTCCTTCGATTCTGAAGGTGAAGATGTGCCCGTCTTAGATCTCAGAGAAACATGCACTCAGCTTAGGACAGAGAGGAGGACTCAAACTAGCACCTCGTGTTCTCTAAACAGTCTGAAAACATCTCCTGTGGGACAAACATCTAGAGCTGCGTTGCACCTTGGAGTTGAGAGCACACTGCAGCGGCGACTCCTTGTTCTTGTTGAAGATGTGGGTGCTCGCTCCGTTCTCCAGGAGCACCTGGATGATCCCCTCGTAGCCCCAGCGGGCCGCCATGTGCAGCGCTGTGTCGCCTTTGTCGTTCACCAGGTCCAGACGGCACGTTTGGGCGTCGTAGTACACCAAGGCCTTCACACACTGACACACCCACACACACACACAGAATGCCATCAGAGAGAAATCTGAGGGGACTTTCTGACCCTACGACTCACTGCAGGTCTGAATCTAACACTTCACCATTTATTGGCCCATTTATAACATTTTCAATGCTCTAACTAAATTTTAATCAAAGCTGCCAGACACAAAATTTTAAGTCAAAAACTCAAATATTTGGGTGCCAATAATAACAATCTGATCATTAAACTGTATAACTGACCAAAAGCATTTTATCTGCAGACTAATCCAGTGGTTTCAAACTGAAACCAGCGGCTCTTCTTTAGCATTACTGTAAAGTTTTATGTAGGATGATGAATGCAGCGAGGATGTGACACAGAGCGCGTGAGCGGCTGACGTACGTCCTCGTGTCCGTACATGCAGGCGAGGTGCAGCGGCGTGTTGCCGTTGTTGTCCTGAGCCTCCGTGTTGGCCTTGTAGTGCAGCAGCAGGAGCTAAAGGAAGGACACATATCCAAGTTACAGTCACCATATTACTCCAGTCCAGTGGTTCTCAAAGTGTGGGTTGTGGCCCCCTGGTGGGTCGCAAAGGTACTGCAGGGGGCAGCAGCAATAAAAATTCAGTTTGAAATTACTCAGACATATGAACAGTTACATATTTATATAAATTATTTATTTATATAAAAACTGAATTCAAACAGGAGGTTAGTTAGTTGGTTAGTCTGTGACTCATTTACTAAATTTACTGCTCTGGTACTGATGTTTGTGTCCCGGTGGGTCACATGTTGGCATCAGCACTTTATATAATATGACTGTGTAGCATTAGCAATTTATAGCCATCAGCCTGTGTTTATGTTTTTTGAATCAAAATTTCAAGGAAATCCATCACTTGGTATTTTGATGAGAGTGCAGACAGGCTTCACAGGATGTTCTGGTTTCTGAGTGGACCGCAGCACTCTGGAACCACTGCTCTAATCCATCGTCTGTGATTTTACTGCAGCAGGTTATCTGCAACCCACTCTCATCCAAATATGGTCAGTTCTTCCTCCAAAGATCAACACGGTGGGACCATAAAGCCAAAAATAAATGGGTGACATCACAGCAGCAAGACAAAAGTCTGGTTTTTCATTTTGAAGTGTAGAAACACACACAAACGGGCTGCTCTGTGTGTGTGTGTGTGTGTCTCCTCACCGTGACTCCCTGGTATCCACGCTGACAGGCCAGGTGCAGCGGGGTGAGGGCGTGGTAGTCTGTGGCATTGACCTGAGCTCCTTTATGCACCAGTATGTCGATCAGCTGGGCCTGACCTGCCCCCCCCACACACACGCACACATACACAGACACACACACACACAGGTTGGTTTATCATTCGTGTATCTAAATCATGCCTCAGTCAGTCTGCGTGTTAGCAGCCACTCACCGCAGTGAGCAGCGACGTGCAGAGGAGTGTAACCGCGGTCGTCTCTGGAGAGCGGCGTGACGATGGACGGATCGTTCAGCTTCCTGAAACACGGAGCCAGCATCCAGAGTCAGTGTCCATCCTCAGTGATGGCTGAACAGGTTAAACACAGAGCTTAAAGGTGAAAGGATGGAGGGAGCTTTCAGGAGCAGGCCAGGCTCTGACTGATCAGGCTCACTCGTCTCTGATTCTGGAGAGGATGATAGCTCAGAGCTTCGGCCCTGCTGTTCCAGGAGGAATTCCTCACTCCCAGTTTTACAGCAGGAATAACATATTTCCAGCTGGATACATGTTCACCCTCCTTCACTGTTTTAACACTCACCCTTCTGGATTTTGGAAGGTTTAAAGTTGTGGGTGCAGCTGTAGCCGTGTGCGACACCTCGACCTCTGCACCACATTTGTGCTGCTGGTGTGTGTTGGAGCATTTTTAATGGACCATTGCACAATGGTCTGAAATATGCTTTCTGTGTGTGTGTGTGTGTGTGTGTGTGTGTGTGTGTGTGTGTGTGTGTGTGTGTGTGTGTGTAGGAAGTGAAAATACAGTTTTTGTTCCTGATTCTAAACTGAGGCAAGAGAAAAAAGAAAAGGGAAGTGAAGTTCAGCTGAAACATAAAAATATAAGTGGAGGAGTTCCAGTGAACAACTCCAGCCTGTGAACAGAATAGGTGGTAGTGAATGTATGGATGTGCTGAGGCAAAGTCAGCCTGAAATAAATGATCATTTCCAGCTTCAGTTCATCATAAACACGGGCAGGTCATAACGCTCACACACTCACTGAGGACACTGTAACTAAAGATGAGCCGTTACGCTGCCTCGCCGACACTTTTACTTCCATCTGAATGCTTCGATTTACTCTCTGCATCTTTGTGTGTGTGTGCGCACTGACCCCGACAGCTGGAGGTCACAGAGGTCACAGGAGCAGAGGGGATGACACATCCTGACATCTTCATCGGCCTCTCCTTCACTCAGCAGGCGTTCAACCTCCGTTTCATTTCCATTTGCTATGTGCTAAAAACACACACAGGGACAAACTGAGCCGCGACTGTATGGACCCGGAGAATCGACCCGGAGGATCGACCCGGAGGATCGACCCGGAGGATCGACCCGGAGGATCGACCCACACACTGCTTCACGTAGGGTCTGTTACTCTAAGTCAGGGGTCGGCAACCCGCGGCTCATCCAGGCTTGATCTGCGGCTCTGTGCGGCTCGCGGAAGTAAATTAAAAGTATCCAATTGAAGTGCATTTTGTTTTTGTCAGTTCGGTTTTTGTTGTAGTTTTAAATTGGAACATTATTGTGATCTTGAAATATTAAAATAAAATCATTTTATGTATTTATCTTAGTTTCTCAGTATAAGCGTCACTCGCGGGAGCCGCTACCGGCTTCCTGGTAGTATTTGCGGCTCTCACTGTTTTGTTTTCCGTGGAAACCGGGTTCAAATGGCTCTTTCTGGATTACAGGTTGCCGACCCCTCTCTAAAATATTCACAGTATGGAGGGAACATTTTGCATGACTACTGTACAAACAACTCTGAGGGGATCAGCTGGGGACCTTTCAGATTGAAGCTGCTCCGGCTCACCTCAAACAGACAGTTAATGGGTGTGGCTGCACCCTGAGCCAGCAGACTCATCCTCTCCTTGAACAGCGCCTTGTCGCTGAGCTCACCGGACCCCTGAGGAAGGAGGCAAAAACAGGAGAGCACACGCGTATGACCTCCAGTCCCATGAAGCAACACCAGCGTGTTTGTGTTGTGTTTGTGCGCGTCTCACTGAGTTCTGCAGCTTCCCCAGGTTGACGTACTCCACCGCTGCCTCGAAGGTGCTCAGACAGTAGCTGAGCTCATCCTTACTCGAGTGGCTGAAGCAGAAGTTCCTGACGTAGCTCAGGTTGGCCATCCTGAAGAGCAGTCAGACCAAACGTGCAGTGAGCTACATCTGCATTAATCCAAACGATGAACCTTAATAACCCCCAGTTAGGCTCCTTTCACTGGAAGATTCATTGTGCTCATTTGGAGCAGACATGGGTCGTGGATCATCGCTGTTATAGTTTGCTGTCAGCAAACATTATAAATTCAATAAAGTTATCAAATACTGTAATGAAATGAGACATCTGATTGTAAAACATTAACATTTGATTGCTGAAAAGGAGGAGGAGGCCATCAGTTTGTGTCCTGAGCTGCACAGAAGAGAAAACTCAAACTCTCTGGACTTCCTGTCTCGTAGGGGGCGCTCCTGAGTCCAGAACAAATGGGGCTCTATGGAGCTGTAGAACAAAAATGGACATTTCAAAGGGTAAACATTTTTCTCCTTAAAATGTTCATTAAGTTTCTAATATTGAAATGAGTGACGACAGGAACGGGACCTGCAGTGGTTCTCGTCTCCACCAAACACCTGTTTGATGCCGAGGAGTTACCTGGGCGGCTGCAGCGCTGCATGCTGGGAGCGCGGTGGATGATGTAATCACGAGATCAGAGATCAGGTGAACTGAAAGTAAACTCCGTTTTTCCCTCTTCTTTAGTCCCGTTAACCATGTCAGCTGTTATAAAAACCTCAATCACGCGTAGAGGCCATAATACAAATCTCATTTTAAAAGACGAAGCTGATTTCCTGTTGCCAGTAGGTGGCGCTGTGAGTGTGAGTCTGCACAGCACATGTCTCCATCAGGGCTGTGATGTGCCACGGACACGCCCTTTAATGAAAACGCTTTAGTTTAACATCGCCGACCTCTTTAGGTTTAACCTGCACAGACCGAGTCCGCCCAGCGAAACACGAGTCCGCCCGGCGACTTCCTGTAAGACTGAGGGCGCTGCTCAAAGGGAACTTTCTGTACATGGAGACGCAGCCCTGTGGCCCATTTATTCACAAGCTGTTTTCTCATTTTGTGAGACACAGAAACTTNGGGTTGGGTGGATGTTTCAGCCCTCAGAAGATCTATTTTAGCTGCTTCCTCATTTCCAGGAGTCGCCACGGTGGGTGGAACCACATGTTTGATGCCTTTCTTTATGCGAGCCTCCCATTTCTGTGTTCTTACCGTTTTGTAATTCAGCGTTGTGTGCAGCAGCGATCCAACCACACAAACTTCTCACATTGGCCGTTTTGTAAGTAATGAACAATTTGCCGCGCTCACTCCACGCATGTCCGTCTTGCGTAAACAAGCTTTGCAAAGAGAAAACCAACGCCGACTTGTGGCCTGGCATGGGAACTACATCGTTTTCGTCTTTTCACCGTGTAAACGCAGATCGTTTCTGAAGCGCTATCGTATAAACGGAAGGCTGAAACGCATCAAAACGACACCGTGTAAACGGGGCCTATGTCTCCTCCTAGCCTCAATTTACTTTGTAAATAATAATAATAATAATAATAATAATAATAAATGGAGCAGCTCGATTAGGGCCTGAAGTGTTTGCAGTGCATGTCTAATGTCCTTCAAAGCCCCGCCCCTTCTGAAAACATGACTGAACCACACATGACGTGATTTAAGAAGAGAATAAACTGTTTATAGAGAAAGGCAGTTTTTCATGACTGTAATATCAAGTATGAGAGAAACGTTGTGTTTTAAAGCAGTTTTGTTTCACCAGCCCAGAGTCTCTGGCAGGAGGTCAAAGGCCACGCTGCATTTCGCCTTTCACTCACCAGTTGGGAATTTCTGTCTTCACCAGCAGATAGAGGACGACAGAAAGCAGGTCGTCCGCGCTCACGGCTTCGATGCTCACTGTGGAGGAAGACACGCATTCAGTGACAGGAAGTACAACAGAGGCCAGTAAGGTCAGCGGTTCGGACGGACCTGCCCCCCTCTGCAGACTGTCAGCGGGGTGGTTGTTGTGATCCAAAAAGCTTGGATTACCAAAGCAAACCGCACAAACGGAAGCTCACAGAGTCGCTAACGTCCACTCTCTGCACTACATGATTAATACGGCGGTTTCCGTCACACGAGCCGTCTCATTGGCTGTAATGTGATTTTGTTTGAGTGATCGCATTTAAAACTATTAGATATATTTGTATCAGTTTTTAGTTTGGGACATTTTCAAGAAAAGTGTCCAAGCTGACACGAACAGCCGGCTCAGCGTTCAGACACAGATCAGCCACCGCCGTAAAATCCACTGGCCAACACTGTGGGGGGGCACCCCCAGTGCCACCAGAACAGCTCAGAGCGGTCGAGGCCTTCGAAGGTGTCAGACGGTAGCAGCAGATCCTTTGAGTCTGAACAGTTTCAGCACGCCTCACAGTTCTGAGCTGTTTTCGGTCGACACTGAACCGTCCCGCTCCTCAAACCTTCCTGAACACCAGCCGGGCCACAGCTTACAGACGGGATGAGCTCTCGCACTCCGCAGCTCGACATGGGAACTGTGCGAAGGCAGCATTTTACTTGAATCTCATTGTCTACGTTCTGCTTTAACTGGAAACCCTGGAACTTTTGTTGTGAGGAACAAGAGTGTGATCATTGTGTAACAAATGTACCCACATCTGTCAGAGACACACAAGCCAACAGAGCCTGTACCGGAGCGTCGGGGGGTCTGCGTCGCGGTCAGTGCGACTCTACGCAGGCACAGCAGTTTGAGGAGGGGGGACGTCTGCTGGTTGAGCTGACTCAGCTCTCTTTTTGCCCGAGACAGATTGATGCTGCAGGAAGAGAAGAACAGGAGGAAAGGACGACGGTCAGAAACGGAGACACGCCCAGACAGATTCAGCACGAAGGAGCGAGGAGCCTTCACGAGGTAACAGCGTCATCAACAAGATCATTGAGACTCATTTACAAATGAGGGGCAGGATGTGATGGTTTCACCCTCGGGCCAAAATCAATAATAAACCTTCTTCTACGATCTCATAATGAAGAGAAATAATGACTGAGAAACAGAAAGCCTCACAGCTGCAGCTACAGGTCAGACTAAAGCAGAACGAGCCTTAAACGCTGCTTTGGTTACAAACTGCTGCACAGACAGCCATCACTGAGCCCTGATCCTAAACCTGTCAGTACAACCACATTATACATTATACTGCACAGAGATCTCACAAACAACATGATGCTCTTGATGTGGTGAACTGACCTGAACTCAGGTTTGACTCCCAGGTCCTTCTGCTGCAGCTCCTGCAGACTCCTGGTGGTTTTGTTAAAGGCAGCATCCTGTCGACCAGCAGCAGAAGAGACGTGAGAGGAGCTCAGACAGCGTGATACTTCAGGACAGTTATTGGAGCACGTGAAAAGGAAACTCCGTTCAATGCTTTGAGGATCTGGATCATTTTCAGCACAACTGACTTCAATAAATACCTGCATCCTCCCAATGCAGGCAGCAAAAAACAGGAGGGATGCATTTATGCACGAGGCACCGGACTTTTACTCAAAGGGGGGGGGNCGTTCCCTGATTAGGTCTGCAGAACTTTTTCATGACTGAACCATCAAGCTTGGTTTATCTGAGTGTGTGTGCGTGTGTGTCTGTGAGTGTGCGTGCGTGTGTGAGTCTGTGAGTGTGCGTGAGTCTGTGAGTGTGCGTGTGTCTGTGAGTGTGTGTCTGTGTGTGTGTCTGTGAGTGTGCGTGTGTGCGTGTGCATGTGCATGTGTGTCTGTGAGTGTGCGTCTGTGTCTGCGAGTGTGCGTTTGCGAGTGTCTGTGTGTCTGTGAGTATGTGTGTGTCTGTGCGTGTGTCTGTGCGTGTGTCTGTGCGTGTGTGTAAGTGTGTGTGTCTGAGTATGTGTGTGTGTCTGTGTGTGTGCGTGTGTGTGTCTGTGCGTGTGTGTGTGTGTCTGTAAGTGTGTGTGTGTGTGTAAGTGTGTGTGTGTGTGTCTGAGTATGTGTGTGTGTCTGTGTGTGTGCGTGTGTGTGTGTCTGTGCGTGTGTGTGTCTGTAAGTGTGAGTGTGCATGTGAGTGTGTGTCTCTGTCTGTAAGTGTGTGTCTGTGTGTGTCTGTAAGTGTGTGTCTGTGTCTGTGAGTGTGTGTGTCTGTCTGTAAGTGTGTGTCTGTGTCTGTGAGTGTGTGTCTGTAAGTGTGAGTGTCTGTGCGTGTGTGTGTGTGTCTGTGTCTGTGAGTGTGTGTGTCTGTCTGTAAGTGTGTGTCTGTGTCTGTGAGTGTGTGTGTCTGTAAGTGTGTGTGTCTGTGTCTGTGAGTGTGTGTCTGTAAGTGTGAGTGTCTGTGCGTGTGTGTCTGTGTGTGTGTGTGTGTTGGGCTGGGTGAGCTCAGACGTACCTGACTGGCCTCCAGCGTTCCCACGAAGTTAAAGATGAAGTCATGGATTCCATGATGAACGTATATCTGGGAGAGAGAAGAGCAGGTCAGAGGGTAACTCAGCAGGTTTGTTCATCCTGGACTTCATATATGATCACCTCACACCACGACTCCTGCAACGCTTTTAATTATTAGCTCGTTATTGTATTAGAATTACATTTTTATAATAATGAGCTTTTCTTTTGTGTAATCTTTATTTCGTTGTTATTTGTAAATATATTCCACTTATTTATTTATTCCTTCTTTTTCTAGAAGGTGTGTTTAAAGTTTTGAGTGGTACGAAGCAGAAATCTAACAAATCTGGGGATAAATAAAGTTTATCTTTAATGACTTGAGTGTTAAGGATGATTTCTTGATGCTCAACGAGCTCCATCAAATACGCAAAGGTGAAAAAGAAGCTTTAAAAACATCGTTTTTTCCCCACGCTCCTCCACTGAAGTCCAAAATGTTGAGATCTTTCATATTTGAAGACCTGTATGGCCTTTGCTGCTCTGCAGACTCATCTACCTGCAGCTGTCTGAGCTTCAGCGTACAGTTTATAAAAGGTGCTTCTTTACTGAACCCAGAGAGTGAAGCTGATGCAAAAAGAAACGGCGTGACGTTACCTCCACCGCCTGTTTGAGGAGAGTCATCTGAAGCTGCTGCTTCGCCAGAAGTTTCTGCAGAACAATAAGAGACACATGAGAGGATGTGGTGCAGCTCCTTCTGCTGCGATGAGGCAGAAAACTCAGAAACAAAACTGCTAAATCACACACACTGTGGTCACTATCATTGTGAAAGACTACAGAAGGACTAACAGCACATCCTCCCCGTGTGCGTGAGGTCAGAGGTCACACCAATCAAAGGAAGCAGCTTTTAAAGGCTTCGTGTCGGTGGTTTCACAGCGGTTCCTTTTTCAAGTCTGAACTGAAAGCTCCTCGTGTGCCACAGCCTGCAGCACAAAGATCCATTCTTCCAGGGTCACGCGGGGCTCGCCCGTCACAGGGGGAGACGAGCGGCACACCCCGCACAGGTCGCCGTGTGTCCCGGGCTAACACCGAGCTATCGGCGGCAGGCCTTGTGGTCTTTATCAGCTGCTCTCCCCTGAGGCCAGAATGAACTCAAACAAAATCTCCCTGTTTAACCAAGAGTGGAGATCCCGATGCTGCAGAGGCTGCAGTCACATGCTGCTGTGTTACTCTGACACGTTTCTCAGATCACACATCCAGAAAAAATGAATTCTCTCCATCAAGCTTTGGCTCAAGAAAGCACAACAGAGTCACCATCACATGATTCTCCGCTTCACCGTGAATGCACAACCATGTACAAACACACAACCCAAAGGAGAGAAATCCACCAGAAACATTTGGATTCAACAATACAGATAAAAATAAATGAGCTCATCAGTTTGTTGGTATCCACAAACACTCACAGGATTAACTAAGGCCGCTGGTACCCCCCCAACAAACCACCGGCTGCCTGGGAACGATGTGCGAGTCGATCGTTGTCCCACAACAAATAACCGATTATTTCTTTCTCCTAGGAGCAAGTCCTCCTCCCAACAATATTCTAAAAGGATCTCTGAAAGGAGAAGCTCTCCAACCTGTGGGAGCTAACCTCCTCGCACTGAGGTAGACTCCGCCTCTTCTGCAGAGGAAGGTCCCAGAATCCCTTTGGTGGAACAGGGAGTTACGACTCGTGGGCCGAACTTTTATTTAAAATAAATGAAAAAACGTATTTAGGTCCGATTGCATTTATCAGACTCATTTTAATGCTCTGTGTGGACACACAGTGTGTAACTTGCAGGTATTTTAATGATGCACCGTCTCTGTGAAAGTAAACAATAATAAAGCTGGTTTCTACTCACCAGGTGAGAGTCTCTCAGCAGACACTGAAGACATTTAGTGTAGAGACCGTTGACCGAGTCCTGACAGGAGGGAACACAGGATGTCAGAGCAGCTCTTCACTGAAGTCTCAGAGACACTCTGAAAACTCTGCAGCTATAAAATCTAAAATTTAACATCTAAAAGGTTAAAAGCTGTAAGAACTGTTTCCTTTAGGCCCCTTTGTAACCCTAACCCTGTCACATTTAAGACCGAAGAGCTGATCCTACTATGTGGTGTCGGAGCCCCTTCCTCTCCTGCTCCTTGAAGGCCTGACAGAAGCCGTGGATGTGCTTGTCCATTTTCTGGGCGTGGCGGCCCAGGAACTCCCTGACGTCCTCCAGGCTCCTCAGGAAGTAAGGAGACGGCGCGCTGACCTCGGACAGGCTCGGATCCACCTCCACGGGCCTGGAGATGCATAGGATGCTGTAGCTCTGCTCCCGGTCGTTGTAGAAGGTCTCCTCAAATAGGATGGCGATGGACACGGGAGCCGGGAAACCGGATCCCAGCAGGACCTGCCTGTCCTGGATCCGGACCTCCTGCAACACACGCAAAGTTAAACCTGTTTTAAATGACCTCTTTGTGTTTTTAGACTGCAAAAGTAGGACAGTCCAATTCACCGATGAGCAACACAGACTAGTTGGTGTTTAACTCGTGGACTGCGTCACACGGACCTTCCCGTCCTCGGTCTTGTATCCGTCCTCCACGGGCTGCAGGACATAGCTGTCGAAGTGAGAGTCGGAGTAGCTGCTGAGGGTCAAACTTCCACAGCACGGCACCAGAACCTGCACGTTTAAAGTGGCACACACAGACATCCAATTTATTAACCACTCAGCACAGATTTAAAGTGACCTTTCCACAGTAACAACCATCAGATAAGGCCCGATCAGTGTGGGCAAAGCAGAAAATAGGATAAAGCAGCACAAAGAGTGGAGTCTTCACTGGATTTAGGCAGTAATGCTCACACGGCTCCGGACTCAAACTGCTGGTGTAACAGGTTTATTGTGAAGTATACTCCACTGGAGTGTGTAGTAGTAGTAGTATTACTACTAGGATTACAGAGCTCAACAGTATTTCCAGCCTCATGAAGCAGGTTTGTTAGTCAGATTTCAGCAACAACTCCTTAAAACAAAGTGAGTTTTAAAAAACATCATAAATGAAATTAAACCGGGTCGCCTGTTTGTTAAAATGGCATAAAATCAATTTTCCAATTCTTACATCTCACAGTTTCTGTTCTGTTCACATTAAGTCAATAAATCCACATGACCGATCGGCAGCAATTTATTAAGAAACGCAGTCACGAGCCACAGAGGACGCTGACGTGCGCACAGCATGGACATGCTGTGCTTTGTATAACCGATGTTCCGGGTCACGGATCTGCTGGGAATCACAGCTCTGATGCAGTTTGTTTTCCCGCTGATGTTTTGTCGGCGTCCAGCTGACCAGCGCTCAGACATCTGATCCTCGTCTGCCGCTCCCGGCGTCCCGACGTCGTCTTTAACGAGCTCACGCAGGTTTGAGAGTGCTGCTTTACAGCTGCTCAGATCACCTGATATCTCTGCGCTTTACTGCCATCAAGCTTCTTCCCTCCAGCTGGGAAATGTAATTTATCAATCCCAGTATAAAACTCAGACCAGAATAATGTGACACTAACTCAGTCTCATTGCATTAACTATAAACTGTGAGCAAAGGGATGGAAGGAGGTGCTGAACCCCCCCCAGGTCTGTGTGCAGACACGGCCTTCAGCCACAGAGGAGGAAGTGAGCAGACTCCTGCAGTGTGTTCACACCTGCAGTCTTACAGGTTCTGCTGTGTTGCAGATATTTTCAGCTCACCACTGAGCAATATGAGGGTTTCCAGCTCTTCTCTGGGGGCACACTGATGCTGTGGAGCATCATCTCTCCGGTGTGTCCCGGGTCTGCCTCGGGGTCTCCTCATCCACGAGGCAGCCTGGTCAGATGCACCTTCACCCTGCCTCTGAGGCTGAGCACTGACTCCCTTCAGAGGAAGCTCATTTCTTCTGCTTGTACACTGATTCAAAGTATTTTGATCCCACTCCTTCAGCTCTATCCCCAAACTACTTTGGTTGGTGCCAAAAAATGTTAAGAATGGGAAAACCCCTCACAAGTAATACCGAATTCCCCCAGTCGGAAGCATTTCCCACCAACTGCAGGGAAACCTGCTCAGAGCCTCGGCACAGCCACCGATCACCTTCAGCTACCGGCGACTCTCACGCACATACGAGCGAGTACTAAAAGGAGTGAAACTCACGATGCCGTGGAGCTCTGCCACTCGGGTGCAAAGGTCCGGTCTCTGCTTCTCCAAGGCCAAGTAGAAAGGATTCTTCAGGATGTTCTCATCATATACAGCCATAAGGAGCTGGAGGTCTGGATCCTGCACAAGAACAGGAGGATGGAGGAAGGACAGAAATTAATCATCAATTCATGTCATCACTTTATGTTTATGTCATGGACTTTTAATCAGGAAAGGCAGCGACAGGAAGCCCTTCTTTTTCAGACACGTGGAAAATACTGCCCCCCCCCAAGCTGAGCGCTAAAAGCTTTATTTAGGGGCAACAATAGCAGATTCATCTCCTGCGGATTATAAATATTTGTAGAGAAGTCCGTGACTGTTGTCACATGTTGAGATGTTTCAATCTGGACCAAAAGCACAGCTAAATACTCAGCATCAGCCTCGCTGACAGTCACCGCTGGTTTCCATCAAAGAGCTGCTCACTGATGTTTGAGAAGAGCCAAACAACAACAACCAAACATCTTATGATTCCTTAATGCCGCAAATTTGAATCTTAGGACAAGAAAGCACGCTCATTAACGGCCACCAGACAAGAAGTGCCTTTCAATCTGAGTCATGGAGGGGGTTTATCTTCCCACGGTGTTCTGTCACTCTGTGGCGTTCACTTCCCCAAGGTCGCCCACGGTCACGTATGAGTGGAGAAGTGCCAAAAGCTCCAGAAGAAAGGGAAGGTGGAATGAAACTGTGGATGTGAAGCCTCGGAAAAATGGCCCAGAGTCTGTAGTTATTATTTCACTTGGTTACAACAAGTTAACTGCAAATACTACCTTTGATGTGTATTCATAATTGAGTCTAAAAAGGCGAGCAGTTCAGTTACTGCTCTGCCCTCATGTGGGGTCCCTCAGGGGGCCATTCTGGGCCCAGGCCTTTTGTTCGTTAACTTAAAAAAAAAAAAATCCTTTCACTGTTTCACAGCCTCTCTGACTCTGTTCACCTGCAGCTGTAATGCTGCAGGTGAACACGACTCCTCTGGAGGTCTGAACGGACCGTGGATGGCTTTAAGTTTTCTCAAGTCATATCGTTTGGCACCTCTGACCTCCACGACTTTATCCATTTGTTGGGAGTGATCTCTGAGGCCACTTTTATTTTGAAAAACACAAATATTGCTATCAAAGCTAGCTAGTCTCAACTCCTGTAACAGGCGAAGCTGTTTCTCTGCTTCAGAGACTTTTAAAAGGTTATCCATGCCTTTGTCTCAACCCCGTCTCTAAGGCCTCTCCCTTAGAGACGGGGTGAGTTCAGTCAGTGGGGCGGGGCTCAGAGTACAGCCGCTACTCCTCGAGCACCTGACCAGGATGCGTTCTGGGCTCAGGTGTGCTGAGCAGATGCTCCTGGTTGCCCCAAGATCCAGGTGAAAAAATAGAGATCAGGCTTTTCAGTAGCTCCTCCTCCTCAACTGTGGAATAATTGGTACATTTTTAAATGCTAACAAACTAACTGCACCAACTGAGGCAGAGCTGTGATGAGAAAAAATAATCACCACCTTCTCCTTGAGTGAGGATTTTAATGACTTGATGGACTAAACCGATTTTCTCAGTTATTTCAATCAATAATAGTTTTTTGTAAGCTGGAGCAGGAATTCTGTGGACAAAATGATTAAATCAGTAAAACATTTAGGCAAGAAAAGACAAAGCGAGCCTCCCGTCCTGCATTTAGCTGCTGTTTTTCTGCTGATTAGAAAAGTCAACACTTCGCCCTCCATTTTCCATCATTTCACTCTCACTGGCTCCCATTCTCAAAGTGAAACAGTTAAAAATTCCCTCAGGGTATAAATGAATCATATAAATGATTACACACCTTTGCAGGTGTGTAATCAGAGGCGGAGCTCTTAAACCTCAACACAGATCATCCAGAGAGGAAGCTGAGTTTCACCAGCAGAGGGTAAACTCTGCAAATCTGTTAAAGAACTGAATCTAAACTGAGCTTCAACAGCATTTCATCATCAACAGTCACTCTGAAAAACTACATCACAGCAATAAGTGTGATTTCATCAGTCTGTCACATCACTGTGGAGGAGTTCATGGTCCACTCAGGGAGCCCAGATCCTCCTCCACCGTGCTGACTGCTGCTCTGAGGTGTTGCTGCTGATGTTTCCTCCAAACGTGCTGCTGTGCATTCTGGACAAACATCTGCACTTTGGTCTGTTTGTTCCAGAAGTCTTTGTGGTTTGTTCAGATGCAGCTCTGCAGACCTGAGCTGTGCTGCCATGTTCTTTCAGAGAGAAGAGGCTTTCTGCTGCAGCCCTTCCAACCAGCCACACTGTTTCTGATTGTGCTGTCGTGACCTTTAACCTCTAACACGGTAACTGAGACCTGTAGAGTTTGAGATGAAGCTGTACGATGTAAATGAGTCTTTAGCAGTGGTTTAAAAGAAGACCCTGATTTCCTCAGGCCCAGCCGAGCAGCTCGATCGCCTTCAGTCTGTAAGTGTTCGGTGGCAGCAGGTTTCTGCCTGAGGATCTGAGGCTGCACAGCAGTTTGTACACGAACAGCAGGTCCAGTATGTATCCTGGGTCCACGAAGGGCTTTAAAATAATAAAGTAAAATCTTAAAATTGAACCTAAAAGTAGAATCATTAAAAATTAAAAAGAAGTCTGGCTTCTGCATTTTGCACAATCTGCTCTCTGACTGATACCTGTTAAAAGACCATTACAGTCATCTGAGATACACATTTTAAAAGTCAGCAGAGCTCATTAAAAAAAAGCCACGAGGTCTAAGCTATGCTTCACATTTGAGCATCAGCTGACAAAAGGAGAATCAATGAATACATTAGAAAATCCAGCCCTGATTGATCCTCTGCAGCACATCCATGAAACCCAGCTCAGCCTGCAGATGTTTCTGTATGAGCATCAAATTCAATTTAAAACACTTCTCACCCTAAAAGGGTCCAAGAGTTCAAATCGAGGACACCTTCCACTCACCTCACAGGTCAGCTTCACACACACACACACACACACACACACACACACACACACACACACACACTGAAACCAGTTCAGCACAGCGCACACAGTAAAGCAGCTCCATCCTGGGGCTGGGTGGATGGGGTGTCACGTGACCCTGTTGGGTCCTCATGACCTCACAGCAGACAGAGGAATGTCCATCCCCTCAGGCTCCACCCACATTCAGAGCTGATGTCTCAGCCTGAGTCTGCAGGGATTTATTACAAGCTCAGGATGAAGAAGCCGATCACACCACAGCACTCTGCCTGGAAACACCACGACCCAGTTTCCTGAGTGGATGCTCTCAATTCAGGTTTCATGTTTAGTTTCAGTTCTCTGCTCTGTACACCTGTATAAAACCAGCTGCATTAGCCCCTCCCCCTTGAAGCCATCCTTCTGATTGGCTGTCCCTCACAAGCCGCAGGATCGCTTATACACACACTGATCTCCTTACCTGACCTTTAAAACGAACATCCAGCACAGGAGATATAAGTATTTATTACAGGCCTGGTTTCACCACGCTGGAACAGCTCATCATCGTTTCCTTTTCCTGCCTTCGGTCCAGTCTGAGGGTTTCCTTCCACTCCTTTAGTCCTACAATCTCTCGTTTCCTCTCACGTGCTCCCTTTCCCTTGTTCTTATGCTCATTTTTTATTTTTGAATTGTTTTATCAGCTCATCTGTTGCAGCATGTTGCTATTTAAATATATATAACACAATTTCCTGTGTGCGGTCTTTTTTTATGTAGGTGCAGTCAGCTGTTGTGTTATGGATATCCATAAAACAAGAAAGCGACCTGAAATTAGACCAAAGCCTCGACTCTTAAATTGGACATTTTTTGAATAGAGTCTGGCAGACCGCTGTAAACATCACCTGACAGGTGCAGAGAGGGGTCTGAGGCTGTTCTGCATAAATTAATACCTGTTCGGATATCTGTTAGTATCTGTTTCTGTCTGTCAGACGATGTGGAGCTCAGGTTTTTACATTAGCCATCTAGCTACAAACACAGCGCAGCGGCGCATCAGCGGCGCATCAGCGGATCACCCGCCTGAGCGAAGTGACACGTTAGCGTTTCCAAACACGGAAATGAGCCAGCAGAGGTGCTGGTTCGGAAGGAGAGTGGTTTTACCTGCTATTAACGAGTCCCTCCGGTCATCCAGGCTTTAGCATGTCAAAGCCAAACGCCTTCAGTTGCAGCCTGTCAGGAGCCGGAGGAGCTTCAGCCGGGAAGGGGGGGCTTACGAGACGAAATACGGCAAATAAGCCGCTGCCTAAACGAGCCGATCCGCTGATTATAGCCTGCTGAATACGGTTCTGTTCAAGTCAAACTTCTCCTGACCATGAGACGCGCTCAGACACACGAACCTTTGATTTAACGTATCTGATGAGGTCACATTAAAGGGGAGCAGCGCACCGGCTCACACTGCCCTCTACCGGCCAACGCGGTGTACTGCATAAACACGCAGGCTCACATTGACCCCTACAGGCCAGCAGTGTGTACTGCACCACGGAGCCTCGTGGCTGAGGTTTTCTGGAATCTCTTCATTCATGAAACAGGAATATTAATCTTCTGTTTGCGTAAGCTTAAGAAAGAGAATCTGAATATTACAGTACAATGATAACTTTATAAAGTGATGCACACAATTGTGGACGCAGTAACTGAAGGGGTTAAATTTAAGAAATGTGATTGTCAGTAAATCCGACGGTGTTGGAAAGCCTGTTTATTCCCCCTTACGTGGAGCCACCTTTGTAAGGAAAAAGCATTTGTGGGTCGAGCAGCAGAGCTGAGAATGTGAGTTGCACCCAAGAAAAGCTTTCCAAATCTGAAGTTTAGTTTGCATCCAAATACGTCACATTTGACCTCTGCCTTTCGTTCGACTTGACCCCAAAATGTGTACAATCCATGACCACCTCCTGCATGTGCGTGTAATCAGAGTAAACGTCTTTCACGCTGCCTGATCTGATTTTTACCGCACTACAAATTTCCTAAAGTTTAAATTTAAAAAGAAAAAAAAAAAAGATCTATCCAATATTCCCTTAAACAGAGGGAGGTGGCCGGGTGGAGGCTTCGCTCTGAGGGCTTCCTGTCTTTATAGGTTTTTACTTCATTACTTTGTGGTTGTTTTATTTGTACTTTTTGCATGTTTGTATTATTAACTGCACTAACCTGCATGAAAGGTGCAGGTTACTAACAGCTTCCTGATGATAAATACGTCCATCTGCAGCAGTGACAGGCGTGCAGAGCTTATGGTTCTCTGAGGATGGACAGATGAGGGACTCGCTTTGGCTGAACAAACCATTTTTATTGGATTCACAAAGTGACAAAATCAAAAGATTATAGAACACGTAAAGAAAAACTGAGCTGAGTTAAAGCTTCAAACACTCCAAACTGAATTTTAGACGAGGAGGCCCTGAAAACCTTCACCTACACCCGATTACACACATCTCACACTTCACTGTTTGTAGTGCAGTTTGTCTGCAGGAGAACACAAAAAGCAGCCGACTGAAGCTCGGAGCAGCTGATCTGGATCATCTTAACTAAGAGGAATGAACGGTTCAGATTCTCTGGGTTTGTTCACATGTTCCTTTGACTGGCACAGAATCGGGTTTAGAGACTGAACAGCAAATTTCATGCAGCACTTTTTAAACCAGCAGAAGTGGTTCACACGGAGGATCTACGTCAGGTGGAGCTGTTTAAATACTGGGTCCTTCAACAACAGTGCATTAGAGCCAGGGGGATGGCTTTAATGAGGTTATTGATCCCAGGGCTTCTTTCCAACTTAAGCTGCTTTCAGCTTCCTGACGCATCCTTCACGTAACAATAAATAATTAAAAAAAAAATCTAATTGAAGTTTTTTCCTCATAAATCTGCCATTTTCCTTTCTTGGAACTGCAGTTCTGTAATTTATAAAGGTATGACGGCCTTTACTGATAATTTATCTCCATCATTTTCTACATTCAGCAGTGCAGAAAAAAAAGATGTCAAAGGTTTAATGAGGAAAATAAAAATGACTTTCTGCAAAGCTTCACTACATCTTTCACCACTAGGGGGCAGAATTAGCCAGACTGAGAAGAGTTTGAGGATGCTGCAGCGGCCAGGCAGGAGGAAACGAGGAAGAACTCAGAGAAGGTTCATGGATGCAGTGAAGGAGGAGATGCAGAGGGTTGGAGTGACAGGAGGATGGTCGGGATGGAGGCAGATGATCCGCTGTGGCGCCCCCTAAAGGGAGCAGAAAATTCATTCCCTACTCTCAAAGTTCCATCTCCATTTGCTCCTTTTCTCCTCACCTAATTCGATCATTTCTTCCCAGGAGTTGGTGCTGATGGAGAGAAGAGTCGCTTTTCAGGTGCTTCAGTGATTTTTTTGTGTTTCATGCAGGAGAATTCCCGTCCTTCCTATCCCGCTCCCTCTCATGTCGGAGGCACGTCCGTGTTTAAAAGCTGAGAGCAGAGCTTCTGAGTGTGCCGTCGTTTCTGACCGCAGCTGCTGAGCTTTTAACCAAAGCTATTTTTAAATACGGGTATTTACTATCAGTGCTTCTAACAGGCAACATTAAAAGAGTGGAGCTGGATCCATGTTAGAGAAGCTCTGGCCACATTGCAACCCGCCTCCACCCCAGCTCCTCCTTTTCAGTACGGTTCATGGATCACATTAACTGTTCTCACCGTTTTCAGAGGCTCAGAAATAACTGGACAGGCGACTGATGAGCAGTTTTGTGGCCCGGTGAGGCCTTGAAACGGCTCCTTCCAGGACAAACGAAGCAGGTGAAAGATGTGGAGTTTATTCCAAGTGTTGAAATTGTGTTCAGAAGCTTTTCAGTAAGTGATGGAGGCGTCACCACAGAGAGGCGGCAAAAACTTTAGGAAGGGATGCACTGAGCGGCTCAGCAGGACCAGAAGGCCTGAAAGACTAACGTGGATGATCACAGAATCATTTCCATGGTTGAGACACAACTTCACATCACCTAGCTGACCCGAGAACACTCCTGAGGAGGTAGACACAGGTCAACAAACATCTCGAAGGGCCTGCAGAGATGAAACCAAGACAGAAGCCCAAAGCTCACCACACCACCTGTGGAGACGTGGTGGAGGCAACGCTACAACGTGGGGTGGAGTCATAAATAGTTGATGCAAAACTTTATTAAACCCCTCAAATTAAAGCTGAAGGTCTGCACTTCAGTCACATCAACTGATTTCAAACCCACTGAGGCAGCAGGTCTACGAGCTGCTTCTGTTTGCAGCAGCTCGCAGACCTGCTGCTGTTTCTCCTGTGGAAGAAGGACGAGCCAACACGTCCGGAGGGTGACTGAGTATGAAGGTATAAAGTGAGCACATCAGCTCATTAACACCACACAAAGCTGTGACGTTTAAAGGGAACATTTTCATTCCAAACTCTGGAATGTGTAAAGCTTCGTTTATGCGTCCACTTCTTTTGGGCTCGCTCTGAGATCTTGTTGTAAAAAGTGCTGCACGATGAAAAGCTGCTCTTCTCGAGGTCATTTACGCACCACAGACTCTGAAATGGAGTCAAATCAAAACTCAGTTTTACTGAAGTCATTAAAGCTCCCTCACAGCGTCTCCTCTGACCCAAGAGCACATCAGGACGTATCTCTACAGCAGGAC
>JASGAU010368976.1:474-12162 GCA_030220045.1 Australoheros facetus
AAAAAAAAAAAAAAAAAGGGCTGGGTTGTCATAGCAACACTGAGTAAAAATAACACAAGCTTATTTTCCACAAGCTGAAAATAAAATGGAACAGGATCAGTTTGGACAAACAAGATCAAAATGGTTGCTAATTCACAGACACAAGAAGCTCCATCTCACAAGGACGTACTGTAACGCCGTTCCCTTCCCTCTGGTCACGGGCTGCCGTTATCTGACGGCCAAATCCCATTACTCATGTAGAAAAAAAGAGAGAAACCGGAGCTAGTCAGGATAAAGATCTTAATAAAAGCTACACTCACGCCCCACTAATTCCTCCATCCCAGAAGCCACCACAGCTGGTTTGTTTAAATCTTTTAATTCACAGCCAGCTAATTAACATTCAGAGAACAGTATTATAGTACAGGCAGTGCCTCTTAACAACCACCAACCTCAGGTATTTTACATGTAATTAACAAGCGGGAAGAAGAAGAAAAAAAAAAACGAGGAGTGAAAATACTCATTTAGCTCCCTCCGCATTCCTGCCTTGCAGTGCATAGCTATGCTCAACATATGGATCGCATACTGAAGGCATTATTATGCAGTGCTGATGCATTGCTGAGACAACAGACTCGACTTGTATTTAATCAGCTGTACTGGCTGTGTGCAGAACACTTTTTAATGCACCGTAACCAGGGTTTGGGTTCCTGGATCTGTGATTTCAGCAAAAACAAACAGCATTATGCAAATCAAACTTCAGCTGCTAAGTGAGGGAGATGAGTGATGGAGCAGGATGCTGGCCCCGAACAGACAGACAGACTGACTGACTGATGGAGATAAACTGCAGAGCGGGGGTCTCGGCCATGATATCATATCTGTGCCATATTTTGCACTAACCCCAGTGAGTCAGCACAGCCCACCCAGCAAAGATGTGTGGTCACACCTCGGACTCGGAGGACACTTCCCTCTCAAAATAGCACATTTGTAATGTCATGCAGGCGAGGCTGCTACCACAGCACTGACTGACCTGCACATTTTATTGCCCGACAACATGGCTGACCTTTGAGCCTGAGCAGGCTGATGTTGTGGATTGCACAAGAACGCACAAAAAAAAAAAAAAAAGACTTCACTGTGGCACATACACATGTGAACCAGCATTGAAACAGCAAGAGGAGCAGCAATACTACAATTCCCACAACCATCATGCCCTTCATTTCAGCGCAGTGCAAAAAAAAAAAAAAATGCCACAATAGCTTCAATCAGCCCCGTTCAAAATGCAGAGTTCATTCTCCACCAGAGGCTTTTTTATCATTAATTAGAGGAGCGAGCAGCTGTCTACAACACCGTCCTGCACACCACCATGAAAGCGGGCCTGCACACAAACAGCTGATTTCAGATCACTTCATACAACTGATTCCTCCATTTTCCTTCAGGTCCATGAGCTGCGTTCATTTGGAAACAGATATGACTGGGATGGAGTTGGAGTTATCCTTGGAAAAGCTTCTTTAGAAATCATTCTGATCTGAATTTAGTTTAGATTTACAGTTTTGCTTTGACTAAGACAAAGGTTTTTAATATAACTTCTCTTTGCTCTAAGAGTGCCTGAAGAACATTTCCTTTTTTCTTTTTTTGTTCTTGTTTTGATCTTGAAGATAGTGAAGGTGGAAAGCACCTTAAAATTCAACTTGTTATAAACACCTCTGCATTTTTCTGTTTAATTATGATTACTCACACAAATTGCAGCAAAACAGTCTTCTTTAGCAGCCTACTCTGGACTATGAGTGGAAGAAAAATGGCATTAAACAATGTCATGGACTAGAAACTTGTAATGGTTTTTTTTCTGACACTGTTTAGACAACATTGCATGGTGCAGATTTGCAGTCACATAATTTGCTTGATGATGCAGAGCCTTGTTTTTAACCCCTTACACTGCACCAAAGTCACAACAGACTTTGGAAATTATGCACAAGCATGCAGAAAATTTCCATTTCATGAGGTGACTCTGCCACAAAAATCTTGGATTTTGATGTGAGTTTGAAGGTTGTATAATTTCAGTGAGGAGCTTAAAATATCTGACAGAGAATGTATATGTATGTGTTAACTATGGATCATTTCTGCAGCCTTGAAGCCGCAACATGGAAAAGGTGAAACCACGTTCAGGAGGCACACTCCAGATCCTCTCCGCTAAGGCAAAGGTCTGCAGTGACTTTTCTTCAGCTCCCACCATGTGTGCAGATATCATTAGAGGGGACGCTGAAACTGATCACAGTAACCTTCACATCTCTCCCACCCTGCTCCTCGCTGCCTTCATCACCAGTTTCATCCTCTCCTCTCTCTTTGTTGTTTTCCCTCTCAGCACTTTAATCTTAAAAGCAGCTGCCCCTGATGAGGAAGATCAAAGCGGCCCTGCACCAAGCACAGGTCACCGACTCCATCCTCGTGATCACGGCGCACGATGATATTATTGATTTCTCCGAGATCAATCTCGTCAACTGCTGTTATCCTCTGCTGCACCGTAGAGAGCCGGACGTGAAGAAAGGAGGAGGAGGAGGAGGAAATTCCAACGTGTTATGTAAGTCGAAAGGAGGATTTTTCACAACATAACACAAGTCCACAAGAACTTAGACTTTCTTTTTTTATTTCATTTTTCCCCCCTACTTTTTGTCTAAATTTGTCTGTCGTGTCAGAGGGACGCTTGTGCCGATTTGGCAGGGAGAGCTTTTCTGAGAAATGAGAGAGATGAATGCTCTCTCATAGCCACGGGGAGCTGCATGACGTCAGTCGCCATTCACTGTTTGCGCTCAGTTTTGTGTTTTGTCACAGACACACACACACACACACACGGATGTATGAAGCAGTGTTTTTTTCCAGATGAATGCCTGCATAGATGCCTAGTTCTTAAGTAAGATAACCCTTTGGAGCAAGGCAGAGGTGGATTACATGGCTGCTGAGCCCAGAGTCACATCCAGGGATACAGTCAATGTGGTGGGAGGGAAGGATGGAGAAGGGAGAGAGGAAAAGTGTGTGTGTGTGTGTGTGTGTGTGTGTGTGTGNGAGAGAGAGAGAGAGAGAGAGAGAGAGGCGGAAGCTGGTGAGGGGTTTCTATTTCAAATCTCCCCGGACCCCCAAGGCACTTCCGTTGTGGCAGCATCCTCCACCAAAATGAATCATTTCCATCAAAGGAGAAGCTCTAACCATTGAGTGCTTTTCCTCACCCAAAGCAAACTCACATCACATGAAAAAAAAAAAACCATCCAGTCAAACGACCATCAGACACAGCGTCTTTAACGGGCTGCCAAATTGAAATCTGAGAGGCAAAATTAACTAGATGTCAGCTTAAAAACGCTTCAGCTAATGATAGAAAACACACCTCCTTCCATTCCTGGTGGCAAACTTGTTTTTCATGCTCTTATATAACACATCTATTATGTTGCCCTGCAGAGATTCTGCTTCAGAAATCATCTTTTCTCACACTCTGAATTCTTTAATATGGCATTAATATTTTCACGAAAACACCCCTGTGAGCAAAAAACACCAATTTTACAATGGAAGCAGATAGTATTTGATGCCCTGCAGCTGCAGTGAAGTAGCTTAAACTGCCGGCAGTGTCATGCGGGCTGCGGTGGTCGGTCTGTCTGTCTGTCACACGGATCAATAGGTGGTGCTCTTGCATGGGCTGCTTAACTTTCCCCCCTCTGCCCTCTCTCCAAGTCGCAGAAGAAGTTCATCTTTGTGCACCCTTTTTTTCTTTCTACTGCTGTGTGATCATACATTTATTAATAACAAATTGCTGACGTCATCTGACAAGTTGAGGGAAGATTGTTTACGTAGAGGGTGATGATGTGATTGGTCGCTGAATTAAAAAGGACAAAATGATGCATATTTGGAGGAAAGATGGTGTTTTCGTTCTTTTTTTTTGTCTTGCTCGTGTTTTGTACGTGTGTGACAACAAAATTACAGCACCGAGGCTTAACGTGAAGCAGCCTTACACACACACACACACACACACACACACACACACACACACACACACACACACACAGCACTCCGTGCGCGCAGCCGGGGCTGTGCGTCCGAGTGCGCCAGTGAGTGTGTGTTTTGAATTCAAATGCAGCAACACACCAGAACTGCCAATGCGGAGACTGAGGAGAGGATGGCGATGATGCGTTTGGGGGGAACGGAAGCCTTCACATTTTTTTTTCTCCCGCCCCCCCTCCAAAATGTAATTAACGTCCTGGCTCTCACGTATACTGCCCCACGACAAGTATAACTCACTTCAGAGGACATTGCGGCCATGCCAGGTACATTTGGCAACATTAAGCGGGGTAATGATAATAAAGATTCACCTACCATGTTGACTTCTGAGACCATGTCTATGCTCGCTATGTCTATATTCATCCCCACAGCCACCGGGGCACCTGTGAAAGGGGGTTAAAATGAGGCATTAACACAAGAGAAATGAATTATTCTCCTCATCATGTAAATTTTAACAAATTCGTGACGCGAGCACAGGTTCATCTCTGAACCTACAGGAGACTCGTGCATCATCAGCCTGAGCAGAAAAACCTACACGGTTGATACACAGATGAGCTTAAATGGCGATAATTTCATTTATTTAGCGGAGTAATCAAACATTGATGAGCGGTATCGATCACGTTAAAAGCCCCCCTCATCAAATGAAATACATGCACATCATCTCTCTTAGGCTAATTGGAAAGGCCTATTTGACTGTGAAGGGATAATTATGTAAATGAAAGCAGATTTTGCGATTCATTAACCATGTATCGCACGTCAGGAGGGCGTGAAAACATGACATTCCCGTTTTCAATTTGCTCGTTACCTCCGAAATCTGGCCTCAACCGAATGTCGTATCCTTTCATCAGCCTGTCCACTGTTTCTTTTACCAGAGGCATATTGCTCGGATCTTTGATATCCTTGACGCTGTAGAGAAAAGGTGGTGTAATGCAAAAAAAAAAAATAATTATAAAAAAATAGCTCATTAATACCACACGCCAGGGACGCTTTCACAGAGCTTAAATCGCATGCAAGACCAAAATAAAGCATAAACGAGATTACCTTTGAGCCCACACAAAAGTCACTAGTAAAGAAAAAGTCAAAATCCCAAAGTGGTTTTTCCTGATCCTCCCCATCGCAACAGTTTTTGAGGTGCCTTCGGGATGCGAGTGAGGAGAGCGCACATCCAACTTACTCCAGACGGTGCAGAGGAGCCAATGAGGGGCGCATGCGTGCAGCCAGCCCAAGATCAAAGAGTGGAGACTGATGATGGTGGATGAGCAGTTTCCATTGCAGAGAAAAATATTAAAGGGACAAGTGAATGTGCGTAATGAAGAAACAAGGATTTGTGGCAGGAGTGAAAACACCGACAACCGTGTTCGTTTTAGGCTGCTTTTTATTCTTTATGTTTTTTACGTGGCGGATGAGTTTGTCTATTTCCTGACAAGGTCAAAGAACGGGATAAACTGTAGGGTTAAAAATGGTCAGACTGAGTTCAGAGCAACTTTATTTCTTCTGTTTTTATGTTACTGGATGTATTAAGTGCTTAAGGAGAAGCCATCCATTACAGGTGCATAAGCCTACTTTACACAACTACCTTTTATGTGCCATACATACAAAAATAGGAAGTGAACACCATCAACACCCATGGGCACATATCCCACTCCTCCCTGCAGTGTTTCCAGAGGACCTGCTGTACTTCTGGAAATGCAAGGGGAGCACCAAAGCAGAGAGGTGGGATGGAAAACACAATCCCACAATTGGTTTGCTTTTTTTTTTTTTTTTAGGTTTCAGTACATTTTTGAAGCTTCAAGGAGGGATGCAGCCTCCTCTAAACTGCCTTTGATGTTGTTGTAGTGGGAGCTGTGCTTCTGTAGAGGGCAGGCTTTTGAAAGCGTTGGTTCACTGTTGCATCACCACCAGTTAAAGCCATCATAGATTATATCATCCACATCTTTTTGATGTGTTTCTTGGTTTGTGCGTGTATGAACGTCATGCATACTGTATGTGTGTGGCGTCTGCTTTGGTCCGAGGGTCTCAGAAGTTGTTGTGTGGACGTGGTGGGGTTTAAAGTGGCAGAGGCCCCGTGAAGGGCGGCTCTTCAGCTACTGATCAGAACACAAGTGGGCAGTGGTCACAGCCTGTGAAATGAATAGATGTGCAGCGGGAGAATAAATGAGTTTCTGATTCATTTCCTCTGTCAGATGAGAGCACAGTGAATGCTGAGAGCTCGTTCGCAGAGACAGAGGCGGGTGAGGTGAGGCCGGCTGGATGCTGAAGGTCTCTCAGGCTGCACATGCCCTTTTCCAGGTCTTCTCAGTCTAGCTCCATATCCCTGCAAGACCAGAAAACAGCAGAGTGAAAGAAAAAAAAAGTGAGCAGAGTGCACCGAAGCCTCTCTGTTTCCACATTCAGAGATGCTCTCTCTGCAGTATACTGCACAGCCCAAACTGTTACCGTGCTCCCTGTCCTCTCCCAAAAAAAAAAAAGTAGCAGGCGTGAGACATGGCAAAAATATAAAGGGAAGAGATGTGATGCAGCTGCTCTCATGCTCTCCATCTTGTCTCTCTCATTATTCTGCAGAACGTTATAAACAAAGCAACCATAAAAATTCTCTGACAGGAACATGAGAAGCATGATGAGCAGATTTGCACTCCCCAATGTTACATAACAGATCTCCCTCTCTCTCTCTCTCCCCCATCTCTCCCTCTGCCTCTCTCCGTCTTTTTGTACTGTATCTCTCTTTTTCTTTCTTGGACATGGAGCTTTGTGTTCTATAAGTGGCTCACTTATAGGGGGGAACGTGAACAGCTGCTCATTCGTGTGGTTGATGCATAAAGTAAACTCAGGTTTGTTTCCACCTTGTAGAAGAAGCAGTGTTGTCATTAACACACAGCCCCCCACCCCACCCCACCCCCCAGGTAAACCTTATATAAAAGAAAAGAAGCTTGATGCTTACTTCCCTCTCAAATTAACTGAGCCTGTTTTTCTATTGTAATTCCATGATGATGATGATAAAAGCCACACAGCGCTGGCGTCAATGCAGCAGCAACGCCACCTAACATCATTCTCCTCTTCTTTTTTTTTCTTCCTTTTTCGCCTACAACTCCCGGGGCTGTTTCAGCATTAGAAATTATTGATGTCTTTACTGCCTAGATAAAAGTGTTTGACAAAAATTGTGGGTAGTTATTGTTCCACTGAAACTATTACACGAGCAAGACAGGATTGTGGCTCTTTGGGACACAGAGTAAGTATGTGCACACATTTTTTTGTTTTGTTTTGTCTATTGTAGGATGTCTTTAACCTCATCTGCAGGATGCTGAATGCCCTCCAACTCTGCGTTAGCCATTTTCACTGCTTTCTGCATGACTCCAAAGGTGAGATTTAACCATTTACTAAAATATAAACAAGGATAAATAAAATAAAAAAATATTTAATGCTTTCTTGTTGTCTTTTTTATCTTGTCTGAATGATTTTAACTAATAAAGCATCTTAATTAGTTGCATTCAAAACCTTTAACGTCTCTACCCCTAAAAAGCAAAACCCACTGTACCTGTGCAGCAGTGCACCACTTTTAGGTCCCCTGCTATGTTTAGGTTGCTCCCCATAATCCCGTTTTGACCACTTGGCATTGTTAAGTCTGCCAGTGCACGCAGATTGTGGGTGCAAACTGTGCCTTTGCAGCTAAAACATCTGCATTTTGAATCCTCTGTTTGCACAATGGCCCGCACCACATTTGAGGTTGTTTGCATCAAAGGTTCTCCCTCAAACCACTCAGGACATTCTAGTCCAACCCAGAACAACCTTGTGAAAGCCCTGGTCATACTCTTGTCACCTGTAATGATGCTCAAGATGAAGGTTGGCTCACTCTGTTACAGAGTTTTGAATGTTGAGCTCCACACATAGCGGGGGTACTAGGAATGGTGATGCATAGGGAGACTATCTTGAAGGGGATAGCAATCAAATTTAAAACAGTTTCTCTCATTTATGCCTGATATTTTTCTAGTGAAGCAAAAACACACCTACACCTAACACACTGTTAGGTGTAACTGTAGGTAGAAACTGCTTTTTGTAAAGTCAAAGCCATAGCTGTTATTGGATATTGTAATATCCAATAACAGCTATGGAAAAACAGCAAAACAGAAGGCTGATGATATTCCACACTTTTTATCTGTAAACAAATTTCAGGTTAGGACAAATGCCGATGTACTTCTCTGTACTTCCTGACTTTTGCTTTCCTCTCTGATTCACAAAAATAGCATTGCAGCCTTTAGCAAATGTACTGAGATGTGTCTTAGGTGTGCGCTTAGTGGTGTTTGGGCCATAATGGAGTGCTGTGGCACAGAAGAATAAGCTCAAGCCTGGTAACACACACTTAGGGAAATAAATTCTGTTTGTTTCTGCCTTGTTTTGCTCATGAATTATTGATAATTACTTACCTTTAAAATATCTGGACTTGCCAATGGTGCCTTTACCCTAACAGACATACAAGACAGACAGAAACAGATGTACCAGCATAATCAAAAACAGGATGTTTACCTGGGCTTCTCCATTGTGTCTTTGACCAGATAAATATACCAGTAGACCAGGTTGAAAAGAGCAAAAGTAAGGGGGAAGAGGATGCGGGCATACGCATCAATAGGGCTGGTGCCAGCCAGTTGTGGGATTTGGGGAATGGCTGAGCCCTGCTGGAGGAAAATGGGCTGAAGGCGAAAACGTCCTTGCTCACTGCGGCTCACTGAGTGGTTTCTCCTCTTCAGGCCTTCCTGGGGGCTGCTGTCCAACTGATGGGAGAAGCAGCAGGCATGATTTTGTAGAAAAGTGGAAAGAGGTGGAATAAGGTAAGTGTTGGCTTTGTGTTAATCATTGAGAGGGGGGAAAAAAAGGCAGGAGAAATTTTTATCCTCTAAATTCATACATGAGAACATGTTAGTGTCATGTACACAAGGCTGCAAGTTGTTTCCACAGGCAGGTCCTCGCAATGGCATATATCCCTGCATTTCTATAGGAAGCAGCGGGACGTTTTCAGGATGCATATATGATGGCTATGAGATCGCACAGGGAGGAGTGCTGAAGCGGCTCTCTGTTCTCACACTGAAGCTATTTTTAAAGCTCTAACCATAAGATCTACACGTGAGGCAGGTCCCAGGAGGACACCGGGGTGGCTTACTGTATTAGCATAAAGTATGCAGTATATAGGTAGCCCAGAGATGAGAACACACAACAATCCACATTACTTTTTAATGTGTTGTGTGGCCTGAATGAGAAGAACAAAAGAGGCATGGAGACTACTTGGAAATGCATAGAAACGGAGTGTGTGTGAGACATTATTTCTTTTTATTCTGAGTCTAGAGCTGCTGACTGTCTGTTTGTCACTAACATCAATGCATCACACAGAGACTTAGAGACTCTGTACCTATAGCCTCGACATTATTAGCTCTGGAGCTACACTGTGGAGAAAAATGACGTAACTGAGCAGGCTGCTTCTATAAAAAGCTTTAAGACAACACCTATCCTGTCAACTCATAAAACTGTCTGCAAAGATGCCGCCTATAGGGTATACAAGTCTCTGTGTTCATAACTGGAAACTCACCGCATCTTCACAACATCTCTCCTCAGCAACAAAATTAATAACTGTAGTCCCAGATGTAACCTTTAAAATATACAGTATGTATTTCGCTTTGTCAGGATATGTTAAATTAGGTTAATCTATACCACATAGTTAGCATTGCTCTATCACACCACTGTGAGATTTACACTACCGCTCAACATTTTAGGGTTACTTAGAAATGTCCTTGTTTTTACAAGAAAAGCGCACAGACTGTCGTCTAATGTCTACAAAGGCCTGTTTGTCCTAGTGATACTTTCTGTTACCCTATTGGAAGTTTATCATGTTTAAAGGTTGATTTATCATTAGTAACTGGAGCATCAGCTTCTGTGGGTTTGAGTATAATCTCAAAATCAACCTTAAAAAGGAAATTTGTTTGCTCCTTTTCTCAGTGAATGAGGGTCATTCCATGCAGGAAACTGTGCCCAAAAATAAATATCACTCCATGGTGTGTACCACTCCTTTCGCAAACCACCACAATCTCATTCTTTCCTGAAGCTGCTAGTTGACAACCTGAGAGCCGTTTGTTTCTCAGACTAAAGATTCAGCTATCAGATCTGCGCTTCTCTTTTTATTCAGGTTAGACTCAGCATGTCCTGTTCTGTGAAGGGAGTAGTACACACCAAGGTTTTTTATGGTACTTTCCCACACATGTGCCTACATTTCTTAAATTAAGAATAATGATAACATTTATAATAAATTATGGAGGTTTGGGCTATTTTAAGACTACACTGTAAGCACAAGGTGGATTCCCCAGACACTTGACTGGGCAAATTTATTGCTTCTTGTATTAGTGTGATTGTGTGATCAATAAGGCTTTCAACATGATAAACTTGCATTGGATAATGGAAAGTGCCATTAGTGCCACGATTGCTGAAAATGGGCCTCCTCATGCCTTAAAAATCATGATTAATGACTCCATTAATCAGTTACTGTCATTTCTGATCGATTTCATGTAAAAGCAAAAGTAGTTTTCTTTATAAAGTGAGACATTTCTAACTGACCCCAAACATTTAAGCATTAGTGCTTGAAAGCCACTTTTGAAATGTATCAAAATCAGTGGTGCAAATTCAGAAATAGCTTCTTCACATTCCTCTTTCTTAACACAACCTGGTGACTGCATTACCCACAGTAAAACCCAGCCACACAATCTCTTAGCAGTAAATGTAGCTTGTGGCCATTATCCCACAGAGATGAAGAGCAGGCTAAAAAGGGTTTCATTTTTTTCTCACCCCAATGAAATTTGCTCATTTTCAAGTCATTTATCGGGCCCTCTGGTGGAACAATCAGTAGGGTTCCCCTATAAAGAAGGTATATGCAGCTTTTCTACACTTTAACACTTTTCTAACTGAATTGCACACACACACACACACACACAAATCGCCCATTATGAAAACTGCTTACCGAAACTGTGTCATCATCATCGCTGCCTGTGGCCAGAACCTCAAGCTTCTCCTGTCTCTCCATCTTCTTCTTCAGACGGTGGGCCTGCAAGGTGGCAAAGTAGTTCACCGCCGCAAATTCAACAAGAGCCGACGCCACAAAGGCAAAACACACAGCAATGAACCAATCCATTGCGGTGGCGTAGGCTACTTTAGGCAGAGACTGCCGAGCGCTGATGCTTAAGGTGGTCATGGTCAGCACTGTGGTGATGCCTGAAGGGGAGCACAGTATTTAGGAATCACACATGCAGATGGAGATTAGATCAAACTGGGCAAGAGGGGAGAGGGGCATACCAGCAACTGTGCGTGCAGGAACAGACTCTTTGTTGATCCAAAAAGAGACTTGTGACAGTACGACAACCATTATAAGAGGGATATAGGTCTGTATGAGGTAGTAGCCCAGCTTCCTCTGGAGGTGAAAATGGACCACCTGCACAGAGTAGTGACCTGCAAGATAAACAGCACGTGAGGAGAGACCGAGTGTGAGGGACAGAGCATGGTTGCACAGAATGGATGCCCTTGCTTGCCCTTCAAATGGAAAAGCAGCTGAGAGAAACAGTTACTGATGCTGCTAGGACTGGAATAGGCTGCTAACAGTAAGAGAGCAAAAGAAAGAAGAGAGGAAGAGAGGAGGGAAGACAGTGGGCC
>JASGAU010368985.1:0-24457 GCA_030220045.1 Australoheros facetus
CTGGTGAAACTGTGCCAACTTTGTTTTACAGGGACGAAAAAGTACTATATACTTTTTTTATGGTTGGAAAAATGGACCGTTAAAGTTATATCAGTAGCAATCCTGATTAAAAGTTTTGAATGAAGTATGTGTTTACTACCACATTTTAAATAACCTTATGCAAAATGTAAAAGCTGATAGCTAAATAAGTGCCATTTCATAATTATGTGATTCATAATCCGATTAGGCGACTAATCGTTTCAATAGTCGATGACTAATCGACTATCAAAATAGTCGTTAGTTGCAGCCCTACTCTGGAACAGTGTCCTTTGGACAGGGCAGAGCAGAGTGATGTTTGACCATAATGCACAGCACCATGTTTGGAAAAAATCAATCTCCGCTTATCAGCACAATCACCTCATACTAACTGAGCACAGTGGAGGGGGGATGAGGGGTTGAGCTTGTTTTGCAGCCACAGGATGTGGGCACTTTGCAGTTATTGAGTCGACCGTTAACTCCTCTGTATACCAAAGTGTTCTAGAGTCAAATGTGAAGCCATCTGTCCAACAGCTAAAGCCTGGTATAAATCAGGTCATACAGCAGGACAATGATTCCTAGCACAGCATCACATCTCCAACAGAGTGGCTGAATAAGAAAAATATCAAGGTGGTGCAATGGCCCAGTGAAAGTCCAGACCCCAGCCTGGTTGGAATGCTGTGGAGGGGCCTTAAGAAAGCTACAGATAAACAAATGTACTGTAGAAAAGAGCGGATCAAAATTCCTCCACACAACAATGTGAAAAACTGATAGTCATACAGAAAAGGATTGGCTGGTCATTGGCTAGTTGTGGTAAGGCTGGTTTTGCCAGACATTGAATCGTGGGGTGTACTTAGTTTTTCTACATAGTCCTGTGAAAACTTTCTTTTTCATGACTGTAAATGTTTAGATTTTCTGTTGGATATCTGACATTCTCTCAGAACCTACAGCTTATGGACATACACTTCACAGATCAGTGTACACATACTGATTATGACAGCCAGTAAAAATCTACCACCCACCTCAGACTCCTAACAGTGAGCTTTACTACATACATGCATACATGAGTTATTTCCATCAACTATACTGATATTCTGAACTTGACACATTTCCAGGATTTTGATGACGGTGCGCTGACAGAGGAAATGTCCTCTGCTGAGGACAGTTTTGGTAAGTTGTGTTCTCAGAAGTAATCAGGCCATGTTTACACTTTTAATCACTTTCCTGTCCCTCTTTCTTTCACCTCAACGTCTCCAATCAGAGGATGTTCTTTTCATGCTCATATTAAAATATGATGATGAATAACCATGACTGTGGAGCTGGGCACTGTTTCAGACAGCAGGTGTAACAAACTCTGACTTGATGAATTGAGATGTGGAAACTTTCAGTTCCTGAACAGCTGATCAGAGATGGCACAATCAACTCAGTGGAGCCAACACCAAGATTAACCATGGCAACACATGGAAAAAAGAGCTTCCATTTTATTCCAGGGGAGCTAAAATCTAATTGTGTACAGTTAAAAATGTTGCTCAATAGTGATTGATCACTACATAGTGTGTCTATAGCTTCATACAGATGAAAAAAAGTGAGTCCAGAAGGTGATGACTCAACGATATCGAGCCATGTGAAAGTTTTGTCACCACGTGATTCAATAGCTCATAGAACCAGTTTCAGCAGCGATAACTTGACGTAATCATTTTGTGTACAACTTGATCAGTTTCTCTCTCTGTGTACGAGTGAAAGTGAAAGAATTTTACTCTGCGCTAACAATAAATCTAGTCTAGTGATTGCTCTCAGTCCCTGCATTAATGATGGCTTGATTATAAAAGCAATCGTGTTAAATAAAGAAGACTTTCAGTGTTTTTAAAGATGGAAAATTCTGAACGATAATGTGCTTTGTCATCAACTGTATGAGGAAATCCAACTGAGTTCAGAGCTCAGAGTTCCTCTGAGTTCACCTCATCAGCTGTTAAATCTGCTTTCTGGAACAGGGGCCTGCTGCAGATGTAGATTTTGGTCCTTTATTCTGAAACAGGATGAAGTTTTAGTTGAAAGTATGAAAAATAAAACCTGCATTTGCTGACTTTTTTATTTTTTTTTTCCTTATTTACTTCCTTTTAGCAATCCAGCTGTCAACCATAACTCACCTGTCTCTGATTGTCACTGATGGTTCTGCTGATAATTAGTCTGCCGAGCACCAGCAGCCAGGAGAGTGACTGGCTCTTCTTTTCTTTTTGTGACCTCAGATAGAAAGTTAGTTACTGCATATTGTTTTGTATTGTATCAGACAGGTTCAGTTCTGTTTTCTTTGTGGTGTTCATTCTAAGAGTGCTCAATGGCAGGTTTTTTGTTTGTTTTGTGTGCGTGTGTTAATTGCCTAGCAGGCCAATTAGACCCTTTAATCGGCTAATTTCATTGTTCCTTTAAAAAAAAAACAGCCATACAGTTAAGTCTTAGTACAGTCAGAATGAGTCAAAATGTTAGCAGTTCTCTGTCAGTATCCAGTGTTAGTTTGTTTTGATAAACTGCCACACAATTCTTTAGATTTTTGATTCTTTAGTTGAATAATAATCTGGTTTCAGTGACTGTTGTGAAATACATTGAAGAAAAAAAGCTGTATTTGGTGTGGACAGATGCATATGTTAAAGACAAATTTGTGTTGGCACAATAAATATTAAAGGTCAGTGGAGATGAGTCATGGTTTTCTTTTCCTGATTAAAATAGTTCCATCTTGGTGGTGTTTTTTTACGTTTGTTAAAATAGAACAGATCATGGAACATTTGGTCATTTATCATAGAGGAAATCTCCAGATATTTTTGTTTTTCTTTCTTGGTGATGCTTTGCTTTAACTTTGTAAATATCAAGTGTGACTGTCTAAAAAATACTTCATAAGTCGAGCTGTTGTCAGAGCCTTGGCGGCAGCGGCGTCTGTTCCACAAAGACTTTAACGTTGGCCGTAACTCCAACGATGTGACAGGATGTTCAAATTCACACCATAGATGCATCTACAAAAAAAGCTCAAGACTACTTCAAATCTTGGCAACCTGGACCTCAAGCTAAAGGTCAGAGGTCAAGTTTTCTGAAAATCTTGTAAATGCAGTAACTGAAACGATCTCGCCTAGGATTTTCAAATTCACACCTTAGATGTGTTCACACACTTATTCACTGATATTATTCACTGACTAGAACAGCACTTTGACCCTCCTTAGAAGCAGCCAATGTTTAGTATAAGTTTTTCTTTAGTCATCAAAACGCTTCATGCATCTTATAATACTCCTGTGTCAGAGTTGCATGAACAGGACCATAAAGATTAAGGATTTGAATTCACCGTGTATTCACTTACAATAATATAATACAATTACCAATTTTTAGGCTCAGACCCTGTTTGTGAATGGGTACCCACACAGTAATGACTGTTTGTGATGCAGTGTGTGTGTGTGTGTGTGTGGGGTACTGAATTAAACTTAATCTCAACATTGAAGCAACTACCTATGGAATTGAAGAAAACCTCAGACAGTGGAGTAACTATATTACGTTACTTATCCAACTGCATGTCCAAGTGACCAACTGTCAGTAAAGTGATGATGTACAGCAAGATAATGGAGTTCATATGTGGGCATATAAATCATATTTGTGGTGCCTATGGTTTCATTTAAACCTATAATATACACACTATATTGCAAAAAGTATTCGCTTGTCTGCCTTCACACATACGAACTTGAGTAACATCCCATTCTTAATCCATAGGGTTTAATATGATGTTGGGCCACCCTTTGCAGCTATAACAGCTTCAACTCTTCTAGGAAGGCATTCCACAAGATTTAGGAGTGTTTATGGGAATTTTTGACCATTCTTCCATTAGTGCATTTGTGAGGTCAGACACTGATACTGACAAGACCTGGCTCACAGTTTCTGCTCTAATTCATCCCAAAGGTGTTCTATCAGGTTCTGTCTGTCGCTACAGGTCCCTGAATTTCACCCACAGTTCATGGAGTCGGGCTGCTGCGTTGCTGCTAGCCTTTTCATGTGTGGACACCCCTTTGAGCTTTCATTTTACAGCCTTACTGCCAGAACCTGAAAGATGAAGTCTTCAAAAAATGAGAGCCAAACATTAGTAAATAAACCAGGTTTATTGGATTTCTGATGTGTACAAATGAAGTGTATAAAATTTACATAGCACTGACTAAGGAAAGGACTGTATTGTGGTTATGGCACATGGGATATTAAAGCAGCTTTAGTGTTCACAGTATTCTTTGATGTGTTTGAAGTTGCTGGATGCCTTTTCAATGCTAGCTTGGCTAGACTAATAATCATTATCAAATGAGTAAATCTATATCTTTCCCTATACTACAGCTTAGATTCTCATCATAGGCCTCGTTACATAATCACACAGCAATCATAGAATACCTTGTCTCTGCTGGAAGTTCATGTCCAAAGAGGTACAGAAAAGGATTGTTGCTGGATTTATTTACACTAAAAGATAAAACTGATTACAAGGATTTGTTCAAGAAATTGCAGCTAATAGTAAAGAGATCACCGACAGTGAGAAGAAAGTTTCAAGCTGCTCGTATGCAACATTCAGGCCTCTTGAAACAAACACCACTAGACTGAGTGCTTGATCTGTCCAGAAAAAACAAATCCATCCTTCTGATGAGGTAGAGATGAGCTTTCCATTTGATTACTGCTTTAAAAATATTATTCTAAGTTTGTTTTTAAAATAAAATGCCAAGTAGACCTGTCTTGACATTTTAAAACCATTGCACTGACTCCCGTGCACAAGGCGAATACGAGAGGGTACGGTGTAAGAAGCACAGAGGCAGTTCAGATCGCGGACTGAAGCACGATGACATTAGTTCCTGGGATAAGGTTTTCATCTTCTCCATCAATCAGTGGGTCCCACTGGTTAAAGTTCTTCTCCAGGCCTGCAAGATATTTGTACAGAACAGGGAAAAAAAGCAAAATTACTTCACGCACAGAGTAAAGTCAATCTCAGCTGCTGTCCTGACAGATCAGTTATTCTCAGTGCCAGCTTACATTTCCTCATGGTTCAGCTGATGCCACTGTATACATCCTACTGGTAAATCTCATGAAGCACATGTTATTTAAGCTAGTTTAGCATACCCACAGTGGAAATGTGTTTCTGCTTCCAAAAAAGACATTTAAATCTGATCTGACTGACTGGTGGGAGTTTTTACCAAGATGGCGTTGCAGAAATGCTAAAGTTGCTTTGTTGGAGAGGTCTATGGCGATCTCTGGATCAATCTCTCCCTTGAGTTTCATCAGCTTCCCTATCCAGTTGCCTGTCAAGAAGGTGAAGTCTGGGAAGCTCTGGTGAACTGTTCCTCTGAAAGAATGGAGTTGAAGAAGAAACGTCACCACAAAAACAGACCAAAGTACCCCCACCCAAAGTCTCTAAGCATGAAGTGGATTAGCAGTCGTACCTGATGGTGATCATCTTCCTCTGGATGACGGCTGAGTCGAGCTTCTTCATGCGACTGATGTTCCCGGCCCACTGGAACTTCTCTGAGTTGATGAAGAAAATTGGTTGCTTCACCCGAGGAAAGATTTCATCATCTAAAGGAAACATCCAGGAGTCCAACGCTACTCCACACCTGTTTGGATTGTAGGAGGCCAGATTATTAGTACACATTACTTTCAATGATCTGGGACTGTTATTAGCTATTGTTGCACTTGGACTTGTTGCCTATAGTGCACTTAATTGCACTTCAGATTAAAACATACAATGAATACAACTGACTTTTTTTAACCAGTCAACCTAAACTCAATTCCATTCCTTCAGTTTGCTACTGATGTGTGCTCCAGTCAACATCAAGGACTATTAAAACATCTGACCACAAATCAGTGTGCCACAGCAACTGGAGTTACTTTTCTAAATGGCAGTTCAGTTTTTAATTAAGAAAAATATTCTAATAAACTAAGGATTTTCTGTGATGACACGAAAACATGATAATGGACAGTAGGAAAGAGTCCAGTTACAAGAATCAATGAACATTAAAAAAAACAAACATACTTGAATTTAACCTCCTTGCACAGAGCTTCTATGACTGTTGCCCCTCCAAAAGAATGTCCCATCACTGCTATCCTGCACAGGTCCATGGAGTTCTGTTAACCAGGAGATGAGAAAGAATGAATGAGTGGTTGGCACAAATTATACTACTGTGTTCCAGTCAGCTCCACATTTTTCCATCTGATCACAGATCAGAGGTGATACTCTTTAAGTTCTTTGTCAAGAAAGTTAAAGAGAGACAGCATTTTGTGGACTTTGGACTATGCAGTTGTTTGATAATCCTAGGTTTCTGAAAAGTTTCCTCTGCATTTATTAGGCTTTGTTTAATGATAAAAATCCTACCATCTGCACACAAACTACTTGGACTCTGTTTACAGCTAAAGTACTACTTGGGCCTTTTTAGTAAAGTTTGCTGTGGTGTACACACACATAAAATGAGTGTATATAAACTTCTAAAACATGGAGTTTCTCCTTTCACTGGAACTAAAGGGCTGAGCCCAAATCCTGGAGAAAAAATAAATAAAAATCCCCACGTCATAATCTCCCCTCCACCAAACTTTACACTTGGTACAGTCATGTCAGACAAGTACGGTTCTCCTGGCAACCACCAAACACAGACTCATCCATCAGATGGATGAGAAGTGTAATTCATCACTCCAGAGAACACGTCTCCACTGCTTTAGAGTCCAGTGGCAGCGTGTTTTACACCACTGCATCCAACACTTTGCATTGTGTTTATTCTGATAGTATCCTATCATGGTACCCAGCTGGAATTCACTGAGCTCCTCAGAGCAACCCATTCTGTCACAGATGTTTGTAGAAGCAGTCTGCATGCCTAGGTGTTTGGTTTATACACCTGTGGCCATGGAAGTGACTGGAACACTGCTGCAGACGTCCGGGCACGTCCCAGCAGCCAGAAAAAAATGCTTTGTCTTCTGAAGGATCACACATCTTACTAAGCTGACACAAAAATCCTCAGCAAATCTGCAACCATCACCGTGGGGGGTGTCGTGTACAGTGCTCGAATAATCAAATTTTAGTGTGCACCTTTGCACTGGGTAAAATTTAACATTCTAGACATGGTTTTAAAAAATATATTCAGTAAGGAATGAAATGGGTTGGAATGTTGGGCATAGCCTTTAAAGGGGTGTCCACACAGGAAGCAATTCACTCAACCACCAACCATTGCTTAGTCGGTGATGTGTTGGTTTGCTTACATTCCAGGTCGTATGTGTTCAACACCCCCTCACATGTCAGTCGACTGTACCATTTGCTCTCATTAGTAGTTGTTTCAATCACTTGCCTCAAAGGTGAGAAAAGTTTAACTTGGGCCACGCCCCCCTTTGCCTTGCAGTGGTTATTTCACCCGTGGCTGCTTGAAGTTACTGAATGTGGTCTCTGGTCATCATTCCTGTGTGGACTTCGAAACTTTTCTGTTTCAAAGTGAGCGATTGAAGCAACTGTGGACGATACACTCGACTGACGTATGACAGGATGGTAACTAGATTAGAGGGATGCCTAGGTAACTAGGAATGTCTGCTTGTCACTAAAGGTGAAGAGTTTAACTCAGGACCCACTGTGGATGCTTTTTAAACACCATAAAGTTACAAAACTACAGCGCCAAAGAGACAAACTCACTTATCTTTTTCTAAAACTGTGTTTCCTGGAGTCTTGTGACACTTGCCAACATGCCCATGCTTGTATTATAACCACTTTCTGTATTCTTGTGACTTCCACATTGCTTTGTTTGCCACCACAGAGTGTATGCGGCCGTCCTGCTGACACTCATATGTTTACTGAAATCCAAAATTAACCCAGAGAATTACCTTCAGTGTTGACCAGTCAAACTGTGTCTGCAGAACATTTTGCACCGTGATTCCTGAATGGATTTCAGTGAGTTTATCCAGAGCCAGAATGCATTCATCCGCTCTCTGTTTCACCTGAGAAACACACAAACAAAAAAGTAGGGATTGAGTAAATCTAGTGGGGTTTTTTTTTTTTTTTTAGCATGCCTGTAACATTTTTTGTACAGTCATTACATCTTTACACACAAGTCATGCATGATTTAAAAAAAAAAAATGTAGCATAGCAGAGGCTTTCAAAATAATAGGGAACAAAATCCACCAGTCATTGGTCTTTAAGGTTATCTTCCACAACATTTTGGATAGGTCCCTCATTAACAAGGAATAGAGTTCATAGTTGATAAAATATCAGTGACCAGTTTGTCAGATAGGTAAAAAGTCAAACATTATCTTTTGGCTTCTTTAAAATGCATTTTAGTAAATAAAATAAAATTACATTAAATTAATTTTTTAAGTGAGGTTTGTACTCAAACTCCTTGCATCTAACAAAGCAAACTGAATCCAAAACCAGTTCTTCAGTGAAAACCCAAATCTAACTTCCTCTGTCTCCACCCTAGGTTCTCGAACCCACGACTATAAGACTGCATTATTTACTGGACTTGTAGAGAGCCGTAAAGCGATGTCCCGTTATAAAGTAATGGTTTGGTTTGTGAAGATTCCTGTTTAAATTCACAGCCCGTTTGATTGTGTGATGGTGCTTTATAGTTCAGCCTTAGCCAATCAAATGGCATCATTCTTTAAGCTTAAAGGAGAAACACGAGGTAAAAAAAAAAAAAGGCAACAAATGTAATTGATACACACACAAAACCTACCCAGATGATTACCTACATTATACTGTTTTGTATTTCAGAAATTTTAAAAATTAATCATTAAATACACATGAATTTGCATAAATGACCAATAGCTAAAGCTTTAGTTTAGACAGTTTGTTTTTGGTAGCCTGTCCAATGAAAATAAATAAATTACATTTATAATCTAAATTTTGCAAAGCTACTCTAGTGAAGTCCAATTAAAAGAAATATGAAGGTGGAAATAAGCACAGTAGGCCCCCCCACCATTTACTACACTCAGATGAAAAGAGAAGAATGTGAGCCAGAAAAAAAAAAAAAAGGATGTGGTTTGATTTTAACATCAGTTGCATGCTGCGTATGAGCAAATGGGTATGCAGTTCATGAGTTGTGCAATCAAAATACAGAGTGAGCCTGAGTAATCGCCTCTCCAGCCAGATCGATGAACGTCTTTGGTACTGAGTCAACATACTTGTTTGTTTCTGAGGGGGAATTCGCTCTCTCCGTGCCGCAGAGCTCTGTAGTACATCCACTGCTTTACCAAGTTGCCTTGAGTACCTGATGATTTTGACAAATTCTCTTTGGAACTTTCTGACTCTGGCTTCTCACAAAAATAATATGTAGCTGAGGCTGACTGGTCCCTGTGAGAGAGAAAAAAAAAAAAAATCCATGCACCATGCTACAAAATGACAATTCAAAAGATGACAAATGTGAAACAGGCAAAGATGGCTGTGTTAAATATGACTTAGAAGTGTTTAATTTCTTAATTTTCTTTAAAAAAAAACTAGTAAGATAAAGAAATGTGAGATAAAGAGAAGTGACAGGAAGTTATAACTTAAGTAAGTCGACAATCAGCTGAACACATCACACTGCAGCTAAAAGCGAAAACATCATGACTGGCAGTTCCAGCCCTAGAAATGAACACGACTTCCTTTTATGCTACTTGGAAAGATCGGGGTTTAGCACATGCATCCTGTTTGGAGCAGCATATGACCATCGCTGCAAGAAACAAAGTCACTCTCATGCCACTGCTCTCACACGGCTGGCATGTGCTCGATCTGTGGCTTTTCAGCCTGCCACCGGCTGCTAAAACTCAGTCAAATAACTCTTCCATCACCGTGAGCGACAGACCAGCAGTGGCCATTATGTTCATCTCCATATGGTCCCCTTGTCTGCATACTGAAAAGAAATGTGATGACCTGGTTCGTACTATTGTCTGCACACCCTTTCCACTCCTACTCCACACATAAACAGACAGTCGCTCGCAGAGGAGACAGCCAAGCAAACAGTAACAGAGGGCAAATGTTCAGCTAGAATTTCTTCCAAATGAAGCAGCCTGAGTTTGGGTACAGTTCAAATATGTAAAGATCCTACAGAATATTAGGACTGTTGGAGTAAGCTTCCTCTGGATTTTAATGGAATGAAAACTACATGTGAACTAAATAAGAACTGATTAAGAATAAGGTTACCTGTGTTCCACAGACGCTACGATGAAGCCCTGAGAGGCCATTTCTGCACATATAGCTGAATACAGCGTCCTAAGAAACAAGCAAAGCAGCTAATATGTGAGCAGAGCTTAACACTTGTAGCGAGTTAATGCTGCAGCAGTGACAAACAGTGTACCGTGCGTACCTAAAGGCTCCCAGGCCGTGGGAGAAGATGATTACAGGACATTTTTCATTTGATTTAAATGGAGCATCCAAGTAGGCTGGAATCTTGAAGGACCCTGAAATGGAAAACACATGACAAACACGTTTTAATAAACATGCTCACATACAGGATTCGCCATAGGTGAACAAATAAATGGATAAAAATCACACACTTTATTTGCTGCCATTACATTATTATAAATACTGGATTTTACTCAAAGTTATTCACCAAAGAGGTAGTTGAAAATCCTTTCACTGAGGGTTCTGTTGATTTTCATGAAGTCTGCCAGACCATTAAAGTACTCCCTGCATGGGACCCAGTCAGGCTTCTCTGCACTTTCCGTCTCTTGACAAGGATAGTACAGCCGGAAGAAGGTACCCTGTCGGAGAGACAGACGGTAGTTCAAGCAACTCAGCCAAAGGCTATTGTCCCCTATGATGCGAGCAGCCGCGTGGCCCAAATACCTGCTTTACATAATATGGGTGAGTACCACGCTGAATAACAAACATTTTCAACACACTCATGAATGTAAAATGTGCGACTTCAGCTATTAGATGCTAAAATAAAGCCATAAAATTTGTTTTTCTCCTGGTTTAAGGAAAATCTCCTGTTAAGCTCCTTCTGGTAAAAGTACTTGTACACACACACACACACACACACACACACACACATACATACACACAGAGAAAGTGGGCACATCCTCTAAGCATAAAGTTTGTGTTTTCACCTGAGCAGTATGGTCCATCATGAAGTCAGTGCAGCCCACAGGGTTAGGGCCCTTGGCTGGAGGGATCCCAAGGTGATTACTGCAGCTGCTCCCCATGGTGAAGAAACTGTACCTCCTGTGGTCTGACACACACACACACACACACACACACTTGAGAAATCTCTTGCAGCAAGAAATATCACTGACCTACAATAATACCACTGTGCTAAAGACAACATGAGTAAAAAACACTGCTGAGACTACCAATAATGTTTATATGCATAATGTATAAATATTCTGTATGATAATATATGCGACATGCTTGATATTCCTTTACAAGCTACATGGTACTGTAGCTTTTCTTTTAAATGTAATTTAGTACAAATAAAGGTCAGCTGTAGTAAATGTACCGTTAATGACCTCAGATGTATCCAAGTCGCGAAGTTTACTCGCTGATCTAACAGCGGTACAGGAGCGTACAGATGGGTCACCTAGCTGGTTTAACTGGCTGAGGTAACTCAGGTGTTTGCGCTGAGAGTTTAAAAAACAAAACAAAAAAAGGCGTGTTAAGTCCTACCTGTTCTTGCCCACTCGTAAACTCTTTTGACTACTAACTGAAGAAACCCTCCATGAGAAAGCGTCGACTACAGTACTTTCGACAGCGAGCTAACCAAACGTTTTCTCGCTCGTCCTCGGCAAATGTAACACACTCATTAAATAAAATACAATAAAGCCTACCGGAGATACAGAAGTACGTGCCCGGCCGGTGTTACTACATCAGTTTCGCAATATTACCGCGGACTAAACCGGCTATCACAGGATAAATGTACAACTTTGGGAGTGGTTAATGTTTTTATACGCTAGCCGCTGCTAGCATAGGAGGGCGCTAAACCGGAGGAGCCCTTCCTTTTGTCAGCCCAGAAACGCCCCCGACTTAAACGTGTTATGACCTATATGTCTTATTATTTAACAGTAGGGGTCTGTGCTTCGATCATTATTTCAGTTACTGTAGCTGGCTGTAAATATGACCTGAACCCAGGTCTCTGTGTACGGCTCTGGTTTATCACAGCGACTCTCACTGACAGCTCTGGAATCACTTCACACGTACATTTGTTGACAACAATTATCGACGGTTTAATCAATATTTTCAATAATACTTTGTGAGTTAAAAAGGTATTTTCAAGGAAGGTGCATGTAAGTGCTGGCTTCTCGTGAAAATGACACATCTGAAGCGTCTGTATATGTTATATGACTCCACGTCTGTTGGGGGCAGTAGAGGACAGACGGCTGGGAAACGACGGGAGCAGAAAAGCAAAGCAAAACGATGCTGTTAGCAAAGCCAACTGTGTTCAGCTAATGTATCAGCCGTTCCCTGTGTTAAAAAATGAAATTGGTGAGTAAAAAGCACATTAGTAAAGAGCATAATTAATGTAGAAGTGTCCGAAAATGACACTCACTTTTAGGTGCCTTTAATGGCTAACTATGTCAGCTTGGAAGCTAGCAGCCTTGTTTGGTACAGTTTAATTGAGTGGAAAAGCTAAGTAGCTAACTACAAGTGTTTAACTATGCAGACAAACAAGCGGAAACACAAGCACCTCGGTTATTTTGGTGTCGTGTTTTTCCCTGCTTTTACTGTATCTGCATTGTGTCCCCCCACCCCCACACAGCTGTGTTTCTAATGGCTAATTTCCTCCTTGCAGTACTGTCTGTCGGGTCATCCTACGTTGCCCTGCAATGTCCTCAAGTTCAAGTCCACCACCATCATGCTGGACTGTGGACTGGACACCACCTCTGTCCTCAGCTTCCTGCCCTTACCTTTGATACACAGGTGAGTCACTGGCACCATCATCATTCATTCATTCATTCATTCATTCATTCATTCATTCATTCATGGATAACAGAGATGTTTTGAGTGATGGTGATGTTTTTATTCATTTTCAGTCCAAGACTCTCTAAGCTACCTGGTTGGGTCTCTAAGGATGGAACAATAAATTTGGAAAAGGTATGAGAAACATAGTGTGCTTAGTTTACTTGTCATTAACGTGTATTATTACTGCAGTTTGTCTTCCTTTCTGTATAAACATGTGACATTTTATCAGTGAAAAAGAAAACACTGTTTTCCCTTTGGTTGCAGGAGCTGAAGGAGTGTGCAGGAAGGGTGTTTGTTGACTCACAGCCAGAGTTCTGTCTCCCTGAGGTAGTCTTTGCTGATACCGCACATTTTTACATCAGGAAACTATAGTGCAGTGCTGACATGATTGGGGGGGGACCAGGGTAGTGAGTCTAGCCTGTACTTTGCAAAACTCAACAGGCCTTTACACACTGAGTGCATTGTGGAAAAAAACAACACGAAATTCAGAATTTTTCAAATGCAAAATTGTCGTGTAACATATACACACCGAAAGCGTTGAGATTTTTGCGAAAAATTTACCCATCAAGCAATGATGAGCTGGTCCTGATGTTTCTAAACAAGAAAAGGAAGAAACTGAGATTCTGGGTTCAATCAATTCTCACAAGAAAGCAGCAGCAGGGAGAACTTCATGGTTTAATCTGGGAGTTGAAGCTGCATCACGACCACCATACATATTTCAGGATGTCAGTGGGGCGGTTTGAGCTCGTGTTGGCAGAGTTGGGACTGGATCTGAGGAGGCAGATAAATAATTTGATAGAGCTGATTGACCTGGAGCAGCATCTAGCTGTGTGTCTGAGGTAAAATAGTATTAATATATTATTTCTGTATCATTGTATATTCAGTATTGATGTGTGTTTTGGGCTATGAGCACACTTGTTGCCAAATGCACTGGTCTGATTGCTCAGATCTGTTTATTCAAATGCAAAAAAATCGAGCTCGAGCTGAAAAAATAAATGCCACAAATTTGTGCTGAGAAATTATGCGTTCGGTGTGAACGGCTGCATTAAGAATGGGTGAGACTGAAAAATATTTTTAATGCAGGAAATATTCACACTAATTTTACATGTCTGGTGCGTAAAGGCCTTTAAAGTCAATGAATTTGAGAACTGGACTGCTAGCTTGTGCTACTCTTTAGTGTCAAATATAGAAGTCATTAGCAGGACTCTGGAGAACTTGACTGCATACTGAGGAGGTAATTCAGCCATTTGATTCAGGTGTGTTGGATCAGGGACACATCTAAAAGCTGCAGGACAGGGGCTCTCGAGGCCTGGAGTTGAAGAGCCCTGGTGTAAAGCATTGATTAATAAAACCCTTTTGCTGTATTCAGTACCGTTAGGACCCCTAGAACAACTCTGCAGAACAGATGCAAGGAAACTGAAAAGAGTCAGAGTTGCAGAAAACTTAACTGTTTAAACAAATAAGAAGAAATAAAGGACAAAAACCCCAATAAGCCACTCAGATCAGCCCACAGAGGGATTGTAGACTCTGATGTCCTCCCCATAACCTAATTCCACATTAGAACAAAAGCTAACAGATATAAGCGGGTCCAAACCAGCCACACACAAACTGCTGGTATTAGTTCTCAGTTTATCAGGTCACACCAGATACACATGAGGGGGAAGAGCATGAAAAACATGAGCCACAGATCAGCATGCATGTCATAACCATTAGGGTTTGGGAGTGAACAATTACTATGAGTAACACAGTGTGATTACTGCAGTTATCTTTCACAGTAGGACCTAAAAAATAAATGCTAATTAACACCCTAAGTAGAACAATGATACTTATTTGGTCTGAATAACCCACAGAAAGAACTGCTGGACCTGTCCACCATTGATGTCATCCTCATCTCCAACTACCACTGCATGATGGCCCTGCCTTACATCACAGAGCATACGGGCTTCACTGGGACGGTTTACGCCACTGAGCCCACGCTGCAGATTGGCAGGTGAGAGATACATGGGATGAATACCATATCTTTCTGTTTTTATATTATTTTAAAGAAAATTATGGATCTTGTGTGAACACTGTTGGTTTTTTAGTTATTGTTTGGTAAAATGAGATATAGGTGTGAATTCATACTCTCACACGCTCTTTCCTTCCTCAGGCTGCTGATGGAGGAGCTGGTGAATTTCATGGAGAGAGTTCCTAAAGCCCAGTCTGCCACATGCTGGAAGAACAAGGAAATACAGAGGTAATATAGTTTTGGGAAAATAAAGTTAGAAATATAATGTTTTATGGTTTTTTTTTTTTTAATCTGTCAGAATTTTAGTTTTAATCTGTCTTTTTGCAGTTTCACTTTACCTTCACTTATTTTTCAGGTGTTTTAAACTTATTACACCACCATTTAAATAAATAACCATTTTATTGTATTAGGATGCTTCCTGGGTCGCTGAAGGATGCAGTGGACGTGTGGACGTGGAAGCGATGCTACAGCATGCAGGAGGTTAACTCTGCTCTCAGTAAAGTGCAGCTTGTGGGTTATTCACAGAAAGTGGTAAGAACTTCCTTAAGAATGTCCTTTTATTGTACACACGCACACACACACACACACACACACACAATAAACACAATAAACACCCTTAATTTTCTTCACATTTTGCCTTCTCAGTGTTAGCTTCTTTTTTTTTTTTTTTCCTCTCTCTCTCCTTGCAGGAGTTGTTTGGAGCTGTACAGGTCTCCCCATTAAGCTCTGGTTACTCGCTGGGCAGCTCCAACTGGATCATCCAGTCTCATCATGAGAAGGTGTCCTATGTGTCTGGTTCATCCCTCCTCACCACACATCCTCAGGTAGGCCGGCAGGCTTAAGGTTCGATAAAATTACTTGAAGAGATTGAGGAAACACCTCTGTAGTCTAATCTTGAGTCTGACACTTTTGGTGTAAAGTTGGATGGTAAAATGTAATTAGAAAGCTAACAACACACTGATTCATTTATCATTTGTTAAGTCATGTTTGTTTTCCCTGTCCTGCAGGTAAATCTTTAGGAGTGTGTTTGTCAGTGAAAGCTGTAATAGACTGAGAAGCCCGATGTGTTTTGTCCTGTAACAACGTCTCTCCATAGTTTTTCTCTTCTTCTCTACTCTCAGCCCATGGACCAGAGTTCCTTAAAAAATAGTGATGTCCTCATTCTGACAGGCCTCACCCAGATGCCTACCGCCAACCCAGATGGCATGCTGGGAGAATTCTGCAGTAACTTGGGTGGGTTTTAATGTAGTAATGTAAAAAGAACCAAATGTTAAAATACTGTAGTAAAGTAATCTTCATACTCTTTGAATTGAGCTCTATTGAAAGGGGAATGAGATTATGTGTGTTGTCATGGGGCCTGCAGCCATGACGATCCGAGCAGGAGGCAACGTGCTGGTGCCGTGCTACTCCTCAGGAGTGATCTACGACCTGCTGGAGTGTTTGTACCAGTTCATTGAGAGCGCCAACCTGGGGACCACACCCTTCTACTTCATCTCACCCATAGCCAACAGCTCGCTGGAGTTCTCTCAGATCTTTGCTGAGTGGTGAGCACTTTCTATTGTGACAGTACAGCAGTTTAGGTTTCAGCATGCAAACATTAAGCCCTGCTTTTAACCACATAACAATAACGTGACTTTTTGAGAGACTGTCACTCACTTTCACGTGGGTGAAAAATCACCTGACGGTGGTGTTCTTGGGTTAAAGAAGTGCTTTAATAATAATGTGCATCATTTGCTTTCTCCAGTGTGCACATAGTTGGCATGTCTTAATTTTTTCACCTCTTCCATATGAAGCCATGATGTAGATACTCTGGTAATGAAGCACTCCTGCATGTTTCAGTGAAAAAAATCTTGATATTTAGAGCCAGTGTACTGATGATATCATAAAATGAAGTGATAGGATATATTGCAGTACTGATATTTTGTTCCACCCTCAAAAATGCAAAAAGCCACAGAAATCAGAAAGCGTGTTTATTTTAGCCCTCTTCTTTTCTCTGCAGAATGATTGAGATTTTTTTTCCCTGTATATTTTTCAGGCTTTGTCACAACAAGCAAACAAAGGTTTATCTTCCAGAGCCTCCGTTCCCACATGCAGAGGTAAGTCAGAACACTTTATCATTAAGGTTACAGCAACAGCAGTGCACTTGTCCTTTATACTGAACAAAGGGAGGTAAAATATGACTTGTGTTGGATTAGATTGTATGAAATGTAATTTATAAAATCTACACTGCTTAGAAAAAACTAAAGGAACAGGTTTTAATCAGAGTTTAGCATCAGGCCAGGTAAACTCCTGGGATATTGATCTGCTCAGGTAAGTAGCAGAGGGGGTTGTTAATCAGTTTCAGCTGCTTTGGTGTTCATGAAATTAACAACAGGTGCACTAGAGGGGGAACAATGAGAAACCCCCCCCAAACAGGATTTTTTTTTTACAGGTGGAGGACACTCACGTTTTTCCCTCCTCATCTTTTCTGACTGTTTTTGCATTTGGCTCGAGTCAGCCAATACGGATACCACAAGAAACGAGTAAAACTGGATTTAAAAACCTTTTAAAACAATATTCATTTGGTATGACTTTTGACCACAGTTAGAAAATGTTACTATGAACTTAAATATTTGTGTGCTGGGGTAATGATGGTTAATTAAATGTTATGTAACTCTTATATTATCAGTGCTTTCCCTGATATGAGATATAATTTTCATAATAAGGAAAAACATAAAATAACCATTTAAAAAAAAATTTTTTTTTCTAGCATTCTGAAATTAATTTCCTGCAGAGTACTGAGGAAAGTAGATCTTCATTTCTATTTATATTTTATGTAAATCCATGTTTGGGTGGATAAAACCGTGTTTTGAATTGGAAAACATCAGGCAAATCCTGCACTTTTAACAGACAGGGCAAAGATATTATAACATTTAATAAAAGAAAACGTCCGTAGCCAAGAGCCACTTCAAATATCGGTCAGATATGCTCACACATGTTGTTGTTATGGATGTGCCAGCAGTGTGTTTATTATCCCTCACACTAGCCCAACATATTTATCATACAAGCACTGCTGACTGGGGTCACCGTGGACCATAAGGATGAACAACTGAAACAACCTTTACAGCAACGTGGTAACATTTTGTCTTAAAGTTATTAAAGACCTTAGAGTCCTGTGAGAATAATGGCTGAATACATTTCTATTCAGATTTAGATGATGTCATATTTTACTTAAATGAATGGTGCTTACCTATAAATGCCACAGTCTGCAGCTAATCAGAGGAGAATTTGTTGCAGAGTACGTGAGGAATTGCATACCTACTGCGCCTCATGCTTCCATCCACTGTTAGTGTGTGATACTTAAAATCAGGAGCATGGCATAAAACTGCATTGCTGGAATTGGGTGCTTTTACTTGAATGCATATTATTAAAAGCACTAATTGAAACAGAAAAGAATGATATGAAGATATCAGCATCCAAGTGGCAGTACCTCTGGGGTCTGTGAATATGGTTTCTTTCTTGAGCTTGTTGATGAATTTTGAGACTTGTGTTTAAATGTGCTGTTGATGTTTCAGCTCATCCAAACCAACAAACTGAAGCACTACCCCAGCATTCACGGAGACTTCAGCAGTGAGTTCCGGCAGCCCTGCGTTGTTTTCACCGGCCACCCCTCTCTGCGCTTTGGAGACGTCGTTCACTTCATGGAGCTCTGGGGCAAATCCAACCTCAACACCATCATCTTCACTGGTAATTACAGTTATTGTTAAAAAACACTGCTGTGTCATATTTTAGATGTGAATAAAAGAGGGGAAAAACTGAGTTTCTAACATTCTCTGTGGCTGATCTTTCTCATCGCCAGAGCCAGACTTCTCCTACTTGGATGCCCTGGCTCCATACCAGCCATTAGCCATGAAGTGCGTTTACTGTCCTATTGACACACGGCTCAACTTCCACCAAGTATCAAAGCTGCTCAAGGAAGTCCAGGTATGCTGTTAACACCTGATCATCATCCCTAAATTATGAGAGAAATTCAGAGATGGACAGACTCAGAAAAAATGCTGAAACGGCGCCAACGACAGTGAAATAATCGTGATTGCTCCGAAAAGGCTGCCTCATGGGTTTCTTTACAAATAATGGCAGGAAGAGAACTGCACAGCAAGCAAATGATGACTGAGGCTGTGAGAGTCCTGTGGGTGAAACAGGAGAATGGAAAGCAATTTTACAGGCTAACAGGCGAGTTACAAATACATGGCAGTGTTCAGGGCAGAGCACAAGGGAGCACTAGCTCTTGCAACTGATGTTTGAGGGATGTGATTCAAGCTTTCCTGTAGTTCCTCTATGGCAGGGATCCTCAGATCCAGGCCTCGAGGTCCGGTGTCCTGCAGGTTTTAGATGTCTCTGCTTCAACACACTGAGTCAAATATAGAAGTCATTAGCAGGACTCTGGAGAACTTGACTGCATACTGAGGAGGTAATTCAGCCATTTGATTCAGGTGTGTTGGATCAGGGACACATCTAAAAGCTGCAGGACAGGGGCTCTCGAGGCCTGGATTTGAGGATCCCTGCTCTATGGTGTAATCGTGGCATTACTTTAATAAATCCAGCTTCAGTCTCCTACCAGGTGTGTGTAAAAGCTAAAGCTCTGTTCCCCCTCTGCAGCCTCTCCACGTGGTGTGTCCTGAGCAGTACACCCAGCCTCCAGTGACCCAGTCCCACCGCTCTGACCTGATGTTGGAGCTGCAGCCTCCTCCCATGCCCTACAGACGCTGCTCTGTTCTCAACTTGCCATTCAGACGCCGCTACGAACGCATCTACATCCTTCCTGAGGTGAGGAGCCGAAAAGAAGGAACTCAAACACCTCTGAGATGGATTTTATTTAAAAGACGCTTAATAGTGTTGGAGATTCTGTATTTTCAGAAGCAGATGGGGGAATTCTCTGATCACAGTCACAACATGGTGTTTGAACAGCAGTGTGTACTAAGAAATACTGATGTTGTCTGAAAGCAGGTGGACGATTTTAATATCCAGAAGTCCCATTTTTCTGTTCCTAGCTGGCCAACTCCCTCGTTCCCTCTGAGATCAAACCGGGCGTCTCTGTGGCGACCTTATCTGCGGTGCTGCACTCAAAGGACAACAAGCACACGTTACAGGTGAGCCCACAACATATTCATTTCCAGTTGTCAAAAGTACACCCAGTCTCCTCTGACCTGTGACAGCTTTCTTTCACGGGTTGCCAGTCGGTGCCCAAACCCCCTCCCATGCCCCCCAGCAAGAAGAGGAAGCGTGTGATTGAGGAACCCCCCGTGGCATTGGCCCCTAAACCCATGCTGAGTGGAGCAGTGGCCCTTGAATCTTTTCTGGCCACTTTGCAAAAGGTGGGAAACGTGTATGACGGGGTGTCAGCCAGCAGTTAAAATATTGGCTTTTGCTTTGAGATTAGCAATTACTTCAAAGCTAAATCTGCTCATTTGCAGCACGGGATCACGGAGGTTAAAGTGGAGGAGACTGCAGACGGGCACATTCTGCACCTGCAGGCTGAGGACACGCTCATTCAGCTGGAGGAGGACGGGACGCACATCGTCTGCGACAGTGAGCCGTTGCGGACCACGCTCAGAGACCTGGTCCTCCGCTTCCTGCAGAAACTCTGACCGGAGGCGTCCTGCTGTCTCGCTGTTAGTTTTTTTTTAGCAGTATTTCCTTTTGTATTGGGCTGTGGACAGAAGCAGAAGGGGAGGATGTGGATGCTGAACTGTCATATTTACAGTAGTTTCTCTGTAAGCTGCTGTTTGGTTTTATTTTATAAAACTCAGATATATTATTTTGTATTAAAAAAAATTCCAGACTCTTTCATCACTGAAGTCTTATTAAGGAAACTGGAATCTTTTAAACTGCAAAAGTGAAAATTGAGATTTTGTTCATGAGCCTGCGCTTTGCAGGGGAGGAAGAGAGAAGAAAATCAGGAGGAAAGATCAGTGCTTCACTTGTTCTATACTCACATTCCCACAAAGGTGTCTAAAATGTTTCTTCATGCTTACTCCTGCCTGACAAGTTGTGGTTGTTAAATTGTAACCAGCACCTCCTGTGAGCTGTGAAGCTCTGTAGCAGCAGCCAGAGCAGGTGTTTTCACATTAAAAAGGACTGATGACTTCAGTTAGCTTATTTAATTTCATGGTGCTTATATTACACGTGCTTCCTGGTATCCCTGAACAGAACAGAGCCTCCGTTGGTGTTCATGATGTCTGATTTCTGAGTGGCAACTAGTGTGCTGTGTAAAAGCCTGTGGAACAGAGTGTTTTGATGAAAGTGTTTTCTCACATACGTGGAAATGTTGCGATAATCAGATCCAAACATTGTCCAAAGCTCTTTCTCACGTGTAGCACACAGCAGAAGGTGGTTTCAACGTGCCACAATCTCACATCTGGAAATGGTCCGTTTAGTTGAGATGGAGCAGCTTAAGCAGAGCAATGCAAGGGAGCCGATGGCCATTTTCCCCAAGACTAACACAGTTGCACGTTTTTCCAGGTCGAGTTGCTGCCCCCTGCTGAACATTAGTGAGAATGCAGTTTTATGGCACCTTGATGGTGGCTTCACTTTTCAGACCCATGTGGGCATGACACATGCTGGCTGGAAATACAGTGGAATAGTTGTGCTATTCTCACACCAGTGTTGCATCACTTGAACTCTGTACTCAAGGAGTTAAGGCTGAAAATTCCCTCTGGTCCAAGCACAAATTCACTCCCTGGATTCAGATAATTTTGTGAGATATATATATATAAACAGTTTGATATGCATTTGTGGAGGTATAATGTGGAATTTTGCCTTTTAACATTTACATACAATTTTGCCCAATCTCTCAATGACTACGAATCCTGCCAAATCTTCCTGAGCCCAGAAACTTGTCAGCATGTTGTGCAATGTGTCGTTAAGAAATTTGATGAAACTGGAGGCCAAAAAACGTGGCAGGCCTTTTTTTTGGCCTCCAGTGGCAGGCCATCTACTGTTTCATTGAAGCCTCATCAAAACTGGTCTCAGTTGAAGGGAGGGTGTCAAAAAGCCATTTTTAATGAAGGGGATCAGGGAGAAGTTAAAACAAGAAAAACAAACCTGATAGAAAAGTACAATAGAACAGCATGGGTCATGGATCGGCCTCCCCAGAGCCCGGACCTCAGCATTACTGAAGCAGTGTGGGATCATGCTGACAAAACAAAAGGCAGAAACATCCAAAGAACAACTTTGAATGTCCTTCAAGACGCCTGGAGAACCATGAATGTTGGCACGTTTCAATAAATCACTGCCACTCTTGCTCTGCTTTGACCTGAAATGCAGTTGTGCAGAGATTTAATTGCCTTGTTTTTGTTTATGATTCACAAAACAAACTGAACAAAGTTGTGAATGAGAAGGCACTCCGCCAACAACTCATTTGTGTCAAAATATTTAATTGGTGCAGGATTTATTACATACGTCTTAAGTACATCTAATAATGAGCTTTTAATGTACAATATCTTACAGTGTACTACATGTTGCTTTGATAATACAACTGTTTGCAGCAGGAGGAACATCTAGGACTGATAAATGTCAGGTGTTCTAAAAAGAAAAACAAAACAAAGACATTTTTCCTCAAATGACATGAGATACCACAGGATTAGACAGATGTAACATTAACTGCTTCTGTTTGTCCAGATGTGCAGTAAATCAGTCTTCACTGGAGGGAGGGGGGGGGGGGCACCAGGTACATTTGTTGCGTTTCAGCGGAGACATATTGAAACAGAGGGGGACACAGTTTGCATGTAGTTCCTGGCAGGAAGAACAAACACTAACAGCAAATTTATCTGTGGCTTCGTAAGAGAGAACATATTCATATCAATATGAAGCTGCACTGTTGTCCCCTTTTTGTTCTTGTTCAGAGTTTCCTGAAAATACAGGCAGTGTATTTAAAAGTGTGATGACATCATTAGCAGGCATTATAATGACCTTAACTCAGCCGTGGTGCAGTTAGGTAAGACTGAGGCTCATTTGGTCTTATACTGAGTGTGTAGGACAGCAGAGGTAGCCAAGCTTCTAGAGGGCAAGATCATAGAAGACTCTCATGTAAACCAATGAGAGCACAGGGAGCACTCGCGTGGTAGCTTAAATACTGCACTCATTACTGGCTCTGTCACAAAAAGCTGGCAGTTTTAGGTGGGAATTGGAGGATAATGTCACAGCTCTTCTTGGAGGTGTAGAAGTATTAAAGCTGCTGTCAGCAATACTTTATTGCGACAGTGGAATGGATGTAAACACTTAGAATAATGTGAAAGGTGTCGCTCCTTGTGACGACCTCATGTAAAGTTATCGCTCAGCTCTACAATTTTATAGCTTCTTTTAGCTCGTTTTAGGGGTTGTTTTTTTTTGGCCCACAGCTTTAACTTTTTGGGGTGACTCCCATTGCTCTCATAGTGTCATGTTGCCCTCAGCAGGCTGTGTTGGAAAAAATCTGTACCATACCAACTCGAATATACATTATCTTATCCTTGGGAAAACTTATATTTATCACTCTGCATTGTTGGCCAGCGTTTATGACTTGATTTATCTGCAATAGTCTGTGTGTGTGTGTGTAGGTGGTGGTGGGGAGACGGGGCTTCAACCTGATAAATGCGTCCTCTGTTTTTTCGTCTGTTTCGTGTTTATACTCGTCCTTTACTTGGATTCTTTCTCTGCGTCCAGCACTGCAGAGCGGATGCCCAGCTTCTTCAGCTCCTCCACCAGATCTCCATTCTGGTGCATCTGCAGGAGGATGTCGCAGCCTCCCACAAACTCGCCGTTGAAGTACACCTGAGGGATCGTGGGCCAGTTGGAGAAATCTTTGACTCCTGTGGAAGGTAGGTGGCATTAACATGAGAGTGAGAAATGAAACATTAACACCTCAGGGGTTTTAAAATTAGGTGTAGCTCTTTGGCTGCATATCTCATCAACAGTTTTTAAAAGGAAAATCTGAGGGTTGGGTTGTTTTTCATTGACTATACTGTGTGGTGATCTCAGTCAGCAGCAGCAGTGTCAACTCTTCAATTTTATTTATATTGCACCAAATCACAACAACAAGCACCTCAAGGCGCTTTATATTGTCAGGTAAAGACCCTACAATAATACAGAGAAAACCCCAAGAATCAGATGACCCCTATGAGCAGAACTTGGTGACAGTGGGAAGGAAAAACTCCCTTTCAACAGGAAGAAAACTCCAGTAGGGAGGGGCAGCCATCTGCCACAACTGTTTGGTGGTGAGGGGAGGGAGACAGAAATAACAATAAATAAGTGATCCAGTGGGCCCAGTTGATCATGTATTTTAGGCCTAACATGTGGTTTAAGTCTATTTAACACAGGGGTCGGCAACCCGTAATCCGGAAAGAGCCATTTAAACCCGGTTTACACGGAAAAGCCGCAAATACTAGCGAAAGCCGGTAGCGGTTACCAAGTGACATATATTGAGAAACTAAAATAAATAAATAAAATGATTTTATTTTAATATTTCAAGATCCCACTAATGTTCCAATTTAAAACTACAACAAAAACCGAAC